>JBBDGP010004477.1:0-35000 GCA_037952835.1 Lithobates septentrionalis
CGATGTAAGGACTCTGATGTAATGGGGAGTTCTAATTGTGATGGGGTGGCAGGGCTCTGGCTCAATGATGGGGGGGGGGGGGGGGCTGATGTATAGTGTGGAGTCTGATGTGAAAGGGAACTCTGGTGTGAGGAGGGAGCTCCTAATATAATGGAGACATGTGATGTGAATGAGGACTCTGATTAAAGGGGGGGTTCTGATATTATGGAGGGCCTCTGAGTCTAGGCAGGGGGAACTTTGTGATGATGGGGGCCTCTGATGTATGGGGGGACTCAGACAAGGAGGGGGAAAATCTGATATCGTAGTAGCCTGTGACTCTAAGGAGGAGGTTGATGTGATAGGAGCCTGTGACTTTAAGGTGGCCTCTGATGTGAGGGGGGGTTCTGATGTGATTCAGGGGGGCTCTGACTCTGTGATGGGGGACTCAGTGGTGTTGTGGAGGCTCTGATTTATAGAGGGAACATCGTGTGATAGGAAGACTCTGATGTGATAGGAGCCTCTGATATGAAGGGGGGGGGGGATTTGAATGTGGTGGGGGGATCTCTGATGTATATGAGGGACTCTGATATGAAGGTGGACTCAGATGTGATGGGGGGGGGGACCTCTGATATACAGTATATGGGGTATTTGATGAGAGGACTCTGCCATGAAGGGGGGGGGGTCTCTATCTAACATGGTGGTAGACTGTGAAGTAAACGTGGACTCTGATGTGGTGGTGGGGGGCCTCTTTATACGGGAGATTTGTTGTGATGACAGGACTCTGGCATAAAGGGGGGCATCTAAAGGGAAATGGTTTCGGAAAACCCCTTTTAAATGCGTTCTTCTCTCAAAAAAGTCAAATCTTTGTCCCATGAGCCTCTTTCCCTTTAGCCCCGTAGATCCTTGAGCTTACAATCTAATCCCAGCAGTGGGTTTTGCCAGGTTGACTCTTTGAACCAACGTACCCGGCAGTGAAGAGTTAATCGGAGACTCCATTAGCTGTGGGCACTGTGCCCGGGATCCTGGCATCCAGCGAGGAAAGTCTCATTACTGATAGGCAGCAGATGTCTCCCAGGAACAGAATCATTCAGCAGCCCACTCCGGCCCTCCCGAACTGCACAGCTGGCGGAGGGTGTATGTGGGAGGGGCTACGCGCCCGTGACCAAAAATGTTTGTAGCCTTGTTTAAAGGGCGGCCAGACACCTTTTCTTGCAAACGGCGATGAGCAAAATTTCGTTTTTCTTCTGAAACTTCAGCGAAAATTGGGAGATATCGGCTAGAGTTTGCCGTTGGGGTGAAATGCAGTTGAGTTAATGAGGAAAACCAAATAAGGCAGTCCATTCCAAATAAATGGCAAAGTTTGTAATTTACCCCCCCCCAAAAAATCAAATTTTGACAAAATAATTGCACTCCTTAAGATATGAACATTTTGAATTCTTCTTGTAAAATTCTTCATAATGAAGCAACGTCACTTTCACATCAGGCTTCTTCCTGCGCTATGGTTTATGGTGGAGACATGTTAAGAGACCCCCACCTTGACAAATGGAATGAACCTCAGCTGCTTTTACACTCGTTTCTATTTCAGGATAAACCCTGCCTTGTGTCTCCCTCTTGTATTGCAGCCTAACCAAGCTGCTTACATGCTGTTCAGCCACTGTAAAATATTTGTGGCTATTGTCTCTCAAGTAATACACTCTAATTTCTATTTCAGAATAAAACCTCTCTGGTCTCCCCCCCCCCCCCCTCATATTTCGGTTTAACCAAACTGCTTACATCCTGTTCAGCCACTGCACAATATTTGTGACTTCTTTTTTCAGATAATACGTTCTCATTTCTATTTCAGGGTAAACCCTACTTTGTCTTTCCCTCCTCTAAGATTGTGGTTCCCTCTACTATTCAGCTGCTGTGCTATATTGGTGGCTATTGTCTCTCATATAATAATGTTTATTTCTCGATCAAACCTCTCTGGTCTTTCCCCCCTATATTTCAGTCTAACCAAGCTGCTTACATGCTGTCCAGCCACTGCACAATATGTGTGACTATTGTCTCTCATACAATATGCTCTCATTTCTTTTTCAGGATAAACCCTGCCTTTTCTCAAATCGCCTTTCAGGACAACCTTGGAGACAGTGCAGCTCTGCCCATTTTCCAGGAAACACATTCAGCCTTTAAATCCCTCCTCTTCCACCATGGCCTCAGTTATTGTGTTTAGTCTGCTGGTGGAAGTGCATGCTGGAACCAGGGTGCTGCGCTCTCTCCAGGGTGGAGGGGAAAGGGCTTACCTTTAGTGTTTTTTCTGCTTGGAGTGCAGTGACCATCCCAGCACCCTCCCGGTATGAGTGGGGGGTGTTCAGGAGTCTCCAGCCTCTCCAAGCTCAGTGGAGCAACAGCCAGCAGGAGGTGTCAGCGTTGGGTTCCCAGGGTCCGAGGTATGGCTCAAGTGGCCGGGCGGTTCGCTGAGGTTGATCGGCGGCATGTCCTGCATTACGGTTCCGGGTCCTGGCTGGCGGGTGACGTCACGTCCAGTGATGCGGCTTCCTGGGTGAGCGTGGCGACAAGTGGTTCCTGGAATGCAGAGGCCAAGGGGGTGGGCCTATCGACTGGTGCTTCCACTTCCGGCCCTCGCGGATGATGCCGGAACTGGGAAACTTAAAAAATGGATGAGTTTTTTCAGCCCTGCTGCGCTCTCTGCTATGATGGACGAGAGACCAGCAGCTTTGGTGGAAACAGGCACCGGTCAGGCCCAAGTAAGATGGGTACAATGGTGCCTTTATTCTTCTCCTTATGGGCTTATGTTGTGACTGATTTTTATGTGTTCCTCCCTGTAGGGAGCCTGTTACTGCTGGGTCAGAGGTTACTTCTCTCGGACCCTGCAGTTTGATGGTGGGGGTTGCTGTGAATTGGGTTTCAACACTGAGGGGCATCTTTCTCTCTCTTACCTTTGCTGGTGGTGGTCTGTGTTACTTCGCACTAAAAGGCAGGAAGGTGTTTAGGACCCTTAGTGAAATGTCGTCACTCATTTCAGGAAAAAGTTTTAGGGAAAACTAAACATTCAAACCCACCAAGTCAGAGGAAATGCCCTTCATGCAAGAACCCTGTCAGAAACTATGAACCAGACCAAGACAGAAGTACAGTAAAATCACACTTGATTATTAATAAAAAATAAAAAGATAAATAGAGTAAGCGTAGTCAAAGCATGGCCAGAGTCCAGTAACCGGATCGGGTAGCCAGCCAAGCCAGAGTTCAGTAACCAGATCAGTAACCAACTCACACTTCTCCAGTTTACAATCGAGATTGTTCTCTCTTAATTTCTGAAGCACATGACAGACATCAGTGTGGTGGCTCTCCAGGGACATGGAAAATATGAGGATATCATCGAGATAAACCACCACACATAACTGCAACAAATCTCGGAGGACATTGTTAATAAATTCCTGGAAAACTGCCGGGGCGTTACAAAGGCCAAAAGGCATTACGAGATACTCATAATAGCCTGTTATGATATTAAACGCAGTTTTCCACTCGTCGCCCTCCTTAATCCTCACAAGATTGTAAGCCCCTCTCAGATCAAGCTTAGTGAAAACCGTTGCTCCCTTGAGGCAGTCAAATAACTCTGTAATCAACGGGATCGGGTAGGCATTCTTAATCATGAAACGATTGAGACCCCTATAATCAATACAAGGTCTCAGTTCACTGCTCCTCTTCTTCACAAAGAAGAAACCAGCACCAGCAGGAGACGAGGATTTGCGGATGAAACCCCAAGAAAGTGCGTCTGCAAAATACTTCTCCAAGACCAACAAAGGGTAAACCCGGCCACGAGCGGGAGTGGCTCTAGGTTGAAGGTCAATTGCGTAATTATACGGCCAGTGTGGAGGCAAACTACCGGCTTGACCTTTGTCAAAGACATCGCTAAAATCACGGTACTCCCCCGGCAGGGAGGAGAGTGAAGAGATACACAGGACCTTGGCTACCTTCCAGAAGCATGTTTTACGGCATTGTGGTGACCAGGAGAGAACCTCAGCACGGAGCCAATCAAAAGAGGGGTTGTGCCTCTGTAACCAAGGATAACCAGCGTAAACTTAGGAGAGGAAATCACTTGGAATTGGATTATCTCATGGTGAAGAGCCCCTATGGCCATGGACAACGGAACCATCTCATGAGTCACATGGGCAGGCTGTAGAGGTCTCCCGTCAAGAGCCTCAATGGCAAGTGGAGTGTCATGCAGCTGCAATGGAATTGAGTGCTTTGATACAAAGCCAGCATCAATGAACAGGCCTGGAGCCCCAGAGTCGATTACAGCCTGTATCTCGCTAGACAACTTCGCCCAAGAAAGGGTGACCGAAACCAGGGGCTTATCCTTCTGGATAACTAGGGACGACACAACACCATCTAAGGTCTGTCCATGACAGGACCTCAAGGTTCGGGCGTTGCCTGGACGGGTAGGACAAGACTTCAAAAAGTGACCTGCCTGGCCACAATAAAGGCACAATCTCTCCCTCCTCCTCCTAAAGGCTCTCTCATCCGCAGAAAGACGCGTGAAGCCCAAGTGCATGGGTTCATCTTCACTGACCGACTCTGTACCAGGAGGCATGGGAGGTGAGGGAGGCAAGGGTGGTACTGCAAAGCTCAGAGGCAAACATACAGGAGGCTTCCGCAAGCGCTCCTTTAAAAGAAAGTCTTTCTCCGAGTCTGAAGTCAATGAGAATGGCAAACCAGATCAACCTCTCCAGCTCAGTCGGTATATTTCGGGCTGCTATCTCATCCTTGATGGAATCCGAGAGACCATGAGAAAAAGCAGCCACGAGGGCCTCATTGTTCCAAGCAACCTCTGCTGCCAGAGTACGGAACTCAATGGCGTAGTTGGCAACAGTTCTCGTACTCTGATGGACGTGAGGCACTTGGCAGCAGAAGCGGAGCATGCGGTAAAGTCAAATACCCTTTTAAAGGAGGCCACAAACTCAGGGTAACTCAAGACAAGACAACAGGTTTTTGTGTCTCACATAGAGGGTTAGCCCAGGCCAAAGCTTTCTCAGAAAGCAAAGATATCACAATTCACCCTACTTTGCTTCAGTCCGTGGGAAACGCCTGGGGCAGCATCTCAAAGTACATCTCAACTTGGTTGAGAAACCCTCTGCATTGAACTGGATCACCCCCAAATTGCTGGGGAAGTGGGGCGGAACCAGACATACCTCCTTATAATGGTAATACTCAAGGCGGGTGCCTGCACAGAGACTGGCGCAGCAGCAGGGACGGCCTGCAACTCAGGTTGTACCGGAGCAGCCATAGTGGGGGATTCCAGGTGAGCCGTGCGACTCAGCAGCGTTTGTAACGCCATGGCAAACTGATCCATGCGGTGATCTTGCTCATCCAATCTGAAAAAAATATTACCAACAAGTGGATTGACTGTATCTTCTGAATTCATGGCCTTTGCCTACTGTCAGAAACCATGAACCAGACTGAGACAGAAGTATAGTAAAATCACACTTGTTTATTAATAAAAATAAAAAGGTAAATAGAGTAAGCGTAGTCAAAGCATAGCCAGAGTCCAGTAACCGGATCGGGTAGACAGCCAAGACAGAGTTCAGTAGCCAGATCAGGTAATTAACCAGGCCAGAAGTCAGGGATCCAAGTAGAGGAACAGCAAGCAGGATAAGGAGCCAGAAGGGATGTCAGCAAAGCCAGTCTTTAAACAGGAATGTAGGAGATGGTTTCTTGTGATGTGACCAAGGTGAAGGCAGGAATGAAGTGAGCTGGAGATCTTTAAGTAAGCGGGACTGACGAGCAGATCCACAACAGCTGGTAAACTGTGGAGAGAGATGAGAGCTGGCAATTAGCCGACAGCTGAGCGGCCAGCTCAGAGAAGGAAGGGCTGAGCCAGCCCTGACAAACCCTCTCAGAGAGTCTTGGAAAAAAGCTATGTGCAGATCCTGCATTAAGGATCTTGTCGAAGAGGAAACATCCCAGCAATAAAGAGACTTGCTTTCCTCAGTACGTGAACTCACAAGCTCACTGAGTTCAGTCAAATCGTTGCTGGTCCAGAGTCCGGCAGGCCAAGTTGAAACCCAGCAACCACCATCTAGTCCTAGGGCATCTACCTCTAGGCCCGTAGAGGTTGTAGACTCAGAGGACGAGGGGGCAAGTACTCTTCCCTCCCTCAGGGATTCAGACGACGATGAGGAGGAAGAGGAAGACGATAGCCGAAGCTCTGGGTACAAATTGTCTTTAGAAGAAGTGGACGACCTTTTGAAAGCAATTTACACGACCCTCGACATTCAGGTGGAGAAGGTGCAACTGTCGGTCCACGAAAGAATGTACCAGGGTCTGGATGACACCAGACACAGGGTGTTCCCAGCCCATAGAGTTCTATCGGATACAGTCGAGAAGGAATGGAAGGACCCTGAAAGAGGCCCCTTCCTTTCCAAAACCCTCAAAAGACGGTTTCCCTTTAAAGGCAAGGAGTCTGAAGTGTGGAATAAAAAAACGCGTGTGGATGCCACTTTTTCGCAAGTGTCCCGTCGCACAGACCTGGCTTTTGAGGACATGGGGGTGCTGAAGGATGCGATAGATAAAAGGGCAGACTCCCTCTTAAAGGCATGGGATTCCACGTCGGCCAGTATCAAACCAGCTATGGCTTCCACGGTTGTTGCAAGGAACCTAGAATGCTGGGTGGAAAAGCTGAAGAGCCACGTAGAGGCAGGGATGCCACGAAAAGATCTTTTGGAATCCTTTCCGTTAATTCTGAAGTGAAATACATGGCCGATGCATCTGCGGAATCAATTAAGACGGCAGCAAGGTCATCCACTCTGGTGAATTCAGCCAGACGCGCTATCTGGCTAAAAACTTGATCGGGCAACACAGCCTCCAAGATTAAATTATGTGGCTTACCCTTCTCGGGGGGGATCTTCTTTTTGGTCTAGACCTGGAAACAATCTTGGACAGGACAGCTGTTGTTCTTTGCGGACTCCAGGGAACAAGTTGTGACAAATCTTCAGGTATCAAAGACTCACTTCAAGAACCTAGGGTGGCTCCTCAATCTAGAAAAATCAAATGTAGCACCCTGCTCCTTTTGATCAGGTGATCGCAGTTTACTGGATCTGTTCTGGAATTGACTTCGTTGTGCAGTTCCCACTGTTGCCAGTAGGTGTCACTGGTACCATGGAACAGTGTGCGAATAACAACTTGGTGAAACTTTAATGAATATTCTTCTTTCAGAAACAGCCCAGTTGGAGCTTCTTGCTGCTGTGCCTTCTGGGGGGGAGTATTTATGGGACAGATGCCATGTGCTAGAGATCAGTTCTTACCTCGTGGCCCTCCAGGCTTGAGGGCTGCATCACTGCAGCTGTGCAAGTAGGCCCAGAAGCCTGTCTGCTACTGCAGAGGTGGTCCTTAGGCTGCCTTGCCTGGGTGGAGGAAGCCGAGCCAAGCTGAGGAGATCCATGGGAAGAACCTTGCTGGAGAGAGCCAGGATGAAGGCTGGTCTCTCAGAAGGGCCTGGTGACTTACTTGGAGGACGCACCTATCTCTAACCTACCCTTACAGTATCGCTGGGTCGGCTTAAAGGTTCTGGTACTGGAAGCTGTTCTACAATTCAATCAAGGTAACTAACTGTCTGGCTGCTAAGTTTGTGAGAGAGACTTATCCAGGCAAATGCTGGCTGCTAAGCCTGTGAGAGAGGCTTGTCCAGACATCTTGCAGGTTGTTAGGTCTGTGGCAGAGACCTACTCGGCTATACAAGATTCCGCTAAGAGAAAGCTGTGTGTTGTCCTTTATTCTGAAGAGTCTGTAAGTGATCTGCTACAAAAAGGTATCTGCAACCTCCCCTCAACCTCTTTACTACTACTTCTTTCAAGTTTTTCATTAAAGCATTAAAAAAATACTAAAGTGACTGGCACCCATATTTGTTCTATAATGGACTCCAGCCCTGGGGGTGAATGTAAGCCAGCTCCCGGTATCTGGAGGTGTCTCTTGGTTCCCAGTATACTCAGGGGGCGCTACAGAAATCTAGAACCAAGACAGGAAATTATGTTTCTGGGCTATACCATAGACTCGGTGCTTCAAAAAAGGTTTTCTGCCGCAAGTGAAGTTGGAGAAGATCCTTTCTGCAGTAAAACACTTTCAGACAAATATCTCAATCTCAGTCCGATCGGCCATGGCAGTGTTAGGACTTCTCACGGCATTGATCCCAGCAGTACAGTGGGCCAGATTTCATTCCAGACCACTCCAGATGAACATCTTACAGACCTGGTCGCATCAGGTTTCGTTGGAAAAGCAGATCAGACTTACCTCAAAGGTAAAACAAGCACTCTGGTGGTGGCAGGACTCAGCCAACCTGACAAAAGGTCTCTTCTGGGTCTTTCCACTAGACAAGCGTCTAACATACGTGAGTTCCTGGGGTTGGGGAGCCCACCTGGACGGTTTAACCTCTCAGGGGGTTTGGTCCAAGGACAGAAGGCCGAAATTCATCAAATCGGCGGGAACTAAAGGCCATCTTTCTCGATCTCCTAGCTTTTCAACAAGCGGTGAAGGGACATCACATTCAGGTCCTTTCGGACAACATGACTGCTGTAGCATACGTGCTCAAGCAGGGAGGAACCAGGAGCAGAGGACTTATGGAACTAGCCAGTCAACTACTTTCCTGGGCAGAACAAAATGTGGCCTCTCTTTTGGCAGTTCACCTAACGGGTTCCCAGAATCTGCTAGCAGACCTACTCAGCAGGAGGAGGGTGGTGGAAGCAGAGTGGAGTCTGAATCAAGAAGTTTTCTTGATCTCCAAAACACATGGGCAACCCCAAGTAGACCTGTTTGCCAGCCAACAGAACCCAAAGGTACAGAAATTATTTTCTTTTCACCGAGAAGACCAGGTCATAGGCATAGATGCTCTCGCACATCCGTGGCATTACCAGCTGTGCTATGCCTTTCCCCCCTTTCCTCTGATACCAATCGTCCTAAGGAAATTCAGAGAAGAAAAAAACATGATCCTGGTCACTCCCTTTTGGCTAAAAAGACCCTGGTTTGCAACACTATTACATTTGGCCACAGAACCTCCTCGGAGGCTGCCGCTCAGGAAGGACCTTCTAACACAGGGCTCTGTGATCCATCCAGAAGCAGACTGGTTACATCTGACTGCATGGCTTCTGAGGAAGACCTCCTAAAATCCAAGGGTTTATCTGATAAACTAGTAAAGACCCTACTCTCCAGTAAAGGAGGTAACTCGGGCCATATACATGAAGGTCTGGAAGAAGTTTCATTCCTGGTGTACCTCTAATAGCTTTCAGGTAAAAAGTGTTGTGTCAGTCCTTGAATTACTCCATGATGGAATGGAAAAGGGACTGGCAGCCAGCACCCTAAAAACCCAGGTGGCGGCTCTTTCAGTTTATTTTGAAAAAACTCTATCCAAAGAAGTTTTAATTTTGAGACACTTCAGGGCACTGGCACGAAATAGGCCTGTGGCCCTCAAAAGTTCCCAGGTGGGACTTATCTATTGTTTTACTGGGTCTTACGGGCGCTCCGTTTGAACCCTTACAGAAAGCATACTTAAAAAGTTTAGTTCTGAAAACGATCTTCCTAGTTACCATCACGTCGGCAAGAAGAGTCAGCGAGCTTCAGGCCCTGGCAGTTACAGAATCTTTTCTTAAAGTTTTCCCAGACCAGGTGATCCTTCAGCCAGATCCAGCTTTCATGCCCAAAGTTTCTTCAACCTTTCATCGTTCGCAGGAAATCGCTTTGCCCACTTTCTCCTTGGCTCATGCCAATACAGGAGAAGAAGCGTTGCACACTTTGGATGTAAGGAGAGGCCTGCTTCACTTTTTATCAATCACCAATGAGTTCAGTCAATCAAACGCCCTCTTTGTGATTTTCTCAGGCTCTCGTAAAGGGGAGAAAGCTTCTAAGAGCACACTGGGTAGATGGCTTAGATGGGCAATTACGGAGGCCTATGAAGCTAAAGGAGAAATACCCCCCTCAGGTATTGCTGCTCATTCCACAAGATCAATGGTGGTTTCCTGGGCCGAGAGGGCCGGTGCTGCGCCTGATCAAATTTGCAAGGCTGCTACTTGGTCCAACTACTCTACATTTCTCAGACATTATAGGTTGGACTTACTGCCCGCCACAGATCAAGCCTTTGGCAGGAAGGTACTGCAGGCAGTAGTCCCACCCTAGGGTAAGTTTTCTCGGTTATCCTCTCCAAGGTTGTCCTGAAAGGCGATTTGAGAAAGGCATAGTTAGACTTACCGGTGACAGTATTTCTAAGAGCCTTTCAGGACAACCGCTATTTCCCTCCCTTTGTATCTTAGTGTTTTAAGTGTCTATCATGGTTGTTTGTGGTTTTCTGTGCTTTGTTTTCCAGTATGTCAGAGACCACAATAACTGAGGCCCTGGTGGAAGAGGAGGGATTTAAAGGCGGCATGTGTTTCCTGGAAAATGGGCGGAGCTGTACTCTCTCCAAGGTTGTCCTAAAAGGCTCTTAGAAATACCGTCACCGGTAAGTCTAACTTTGCCTTTCTCTCCCTTATGTATTGCTATGTATACTGTCACCGGTAAGTCTAACTATGCCTTTCTCTCCTGTTTGTATTGTTATGTATCCAAGCTGCTTGCATACTGCCCAGCCACTGTACAATATTTGTGGCTATTGTCTCTCAGATAATACGATCTCTTTTACATTTCAGGATAAACTCTGCCTTTATTGGCGCTCAAAATCAACTCCCACCTCTCACTGCTGGGTCTGAGGGCCACACTGCAAACACCAAAGGTCCATATATGGTCCTCAGGCCATAGCTAGCTTGGGCACCAGGGCTCTAGGCACCAGGGCTCTAGAGCTCCCTGGTCTCTCCCCCTTATATTGTGGCCGAACCAGGCTGCAAACATGTTGTCCAGCCACTGCACAATACTTGTGGATATTAGTTCTCCAATAATACAATCTAATTTCTAGTTCAGAATACCCCCCCCCCCCTCCTTTCACTCTCTCTTAAACAGTGGCTTAACCAAGATGTTCAGTCACTGTGCAATATTGGTGGCTTCTCTCTCTCCCTCTCTCCCTCTCAAACTGTGGCCTAACTATGCTGCTTACATACTGTACAGTATCTGTATACACAATAATTATTTATCACAAGATAAAACATGCCTTGTCTCTTTCTATTACCATCCTATTCAACTGCTTGCATACTGTCCTGATGCCAGACAATTTTTACACATCCCTAAAATCTATATTTGGATTATTTTGGGAATAATTAGAAATAGTGGGATGGGATTGGGAGCAGAGAAGGTGGTTTGAAGTATTTTTGTGCACCCACATTGCACATAATTGTGAGGCATTTGCAGGGCTTCCCTGTGTTGGGTAGATTTTGCTGTGGGTATAAAGCAAAACATTGTGACCATGCATGTAAACACCCCCGCCTGCTGCCTATTGCAGCTTAAGGAGGGCAGCAAAAAAGTGGCTCAAGCATGCATTTTTACTGCTCCCCAACCACACGTCTAAATGAGAACAAGTATTTAGATCATGAGTCACTCACAGGGCCCCTAAGGTGGGATCTGCATGGCAGCCAAGATGGGAGGAGGTCAGTCGTGGAAGCCCCCATATTGCTGTTAACACCGACCATTTTCCAGTGCGGTGTCAGGCGATGTCCCTCTTATTTCCATGTTGAGTAAGGAGAGAGGAATCTCAGCTACATGGTTCATGTGTGTGTTGCAGCTTAAGCGGAAGGTCTGTTCTCTGTCCTCTCACACCCCGGAGCAGACAAGGGCCTCAATCTGACTGTGTCTGAGATAAGGGCTGCCCTGTGTCGGAGAAACACACAAAAAAGTACCTGACACATTAAAAAAAATGGTGCTGCTCCGAAACGCATTGTATTGCAGGCACGCACATTAGCAAGAAGCATTGGGGTGCCATTAAGAATTATTGACACCACCGCGCGTCTGCAAAAAGGCGCCACAATTTTGTGTGTTTTTGGAATTGCATGATTTTACACACTTTCCCACAATGCATACAGTACATCCAGAAAGTATTCACAGAGCTTCACTTTTTCCACATTTTGTTATGTTACAGCCTTATTCCAAAATGGAAATGGAATCCAAAATGCCTTGTAACCCACTCTACACAGAAGAATGTCATCTCTCCCTAAAGCCCCATACACACACTATTAGATTTTCTGCAGATTTTTGTCTTCAGATTTACCAAAATCATATAATATGAGGTCAAACCTTAAGAGTTTCAATCTGTATGCAATCAGGCAGGCCCTTGCACTACATGGTTTTGGTAAATCTGAAGACAAAAATCTGCAGAAAATCTAATAGTGTGTATGGAGCTTTACTCTGAAGGTAACTATTAGGCCTACAGAGGTCCGGGACCTTGCTACAGCTGTAATTGGTGCCAAAGGTGCTTTACCAAAGTATTGAGCAAAGGCTGTGATACTCATGTACATGGAAGTTTTTTTCTATTTTTATTTTTAACCACCTCCCGTCTGCGCTATAGCTGAAAGACGGCTACAGCGCGGACCTACTTTGCCGGGAGGGCGTCCATAGGCTTCCTCTTGTGCTCGAGCCACCTGCGCGCTCCCTACAGGATGCGCGTGGCACGCTCTGTGATCAGCGAGTCTGAGACTCGGATGATCACAGATCAGATTAAGGGGTTGATCCCGACCCCTTACCACGTGATCAGCTGTCAGCCAATGACAGCTGATCATTTTGACGTAAACAAAGCCGGTAATCGGCTATTTTTTTCTCCTCACGCTGGTAGCGTGAGGAGAAAAAAAAAACAGCTGATCACCGGCGGCTGTGAGAGGGACATCGGTCCCGATCGTGCAGAGCCTCTGCAGAGGCTTCTGTGCCCACCAGCGCCACCTACCAGTGCCCACAGTACCACCCATCAGTGCCCACAGTGTCACCTATAAATGTCACCAATCATTGCCTCATCACCAGTGCTGCCTATCAATACCACCTACCCTGTTTCCCCGAAAATAAGACCTAGCGTGATTGTCGGTGAAGGCTGCAATATAAGCCCTACCCCCAAATAAGCCCTAGTTAAAGTCCTTGTAGGTCTTATTTTCAAGGGTAGGGCTTATTTTCGGGGAAACAGGGTAGGGCTTATTTGGGGGGTAGGGCTTATATTGCAGCCATCACTGACAATCGCGCTAGGTCTTATTTTCGGGGAAACAGGGTATCAGTGCCCATCAGCGTCGTCTTGTCAGTGTTGCCTTATCGGTGCCCATCGGCGCAGCCTCATCAGCGAATATCAATGAAGGAGAAAAATTCCCCATTTGCAAAATTAAAAAAAAAAAAAAAAAAAAAAAAAATCATGTTTCATAGTTTGTTATAAATTTCTGTCTTTTTTTTTTTTTTTTTTTTATTTGTTTAGCAAAAAATAAAAACCCAAGTGGTGATTAAATACCACCAAAAGAAAGTTCCATTTGTGTGAAGAAAATTATAAAAATTTCATTTTGGGTACAGTGTTGTATGACCGCGCAATTGTCATTCAAAGTGTGAGAGCGCTGGAAGCTCAAAATTGGTCCCGGGCAGGAGGGGGGGTTTACGTGCCCGGTAAGCAAGTGGTTAATAAAGTTCCAAAGATTCCAAACAAACTTCTTTCACGTTGTCCTTATAAGGGGATTGTTTGTAGAATTTTGAGGAAAATAATGATTTTGATGCATCTTAGAATAAGGCTGTAACGTAACAAAATGTAGAAAAAGTGAAGCGCTGTGAATGCTTTCCGGATGCACTGTAGGTGTGAATGAAGCCTAAGGGTCGGTTCACACTGGGACGACTTGGGATCCGACTTGTACGCCCTCAAGTCGCCCCAAGTCGTCCCAGAAAGAGATTCACATTAAGTGAATGGGAGCGTCTTAATAGACACTACTGAAGTCGCTCCGACTTCAGAGCGTACTCCCTGTACTACTTTGATCCGACTTGGTAGGCGACCTGTACCATAGAAATCAATGGAAGTCGCCTCCAAGTCGGATCTCTCTCTCTCAAAGTCAAGCGACTTTGCAGGGAAAACCCCTCCCTCCCAGAGAGCTGATTGTCCTGTGATTGGCCACAGCCGAAGTCGCCTGTCCTGGAGGCGACTTGAAGTCGCGTTGTAATTTGCTGAAGTCGCGTTGAAGTCGTGTTGCCCCTGTGTGAATCGAGTGTAAGGGGTCGATTCAAAAAAAAATTGGCATAGCCATCCATCCAGTAGATCTGCACGTGTGTATGTTCTGTTCAGATTGGGCAAAAATAAAATTAAATGTTCTTTTTAATGTTTCAGTGCAAAACGAAACTGACAAAAGTATTCTAATATTCACAGCTTGGTAAAGCCCATTTAGTCAATTTTTGCCAAGACATAAGTGTTGTCGCCTTGTTATATGAGCTTCACCTGTGACTAATAATGGATCAATTAGGTCTCAGGTGTGTATAAAATGAACACCAGTACACTAGACCTTCTCAACTGCAACTAGACCTCTGCAAACATGCCTGAGATTCAGCCGGAGACTACCCTGTTTCCCCGAAAATAAGACCTAGCATGATTGTCGGTGATGGCTGCAATATAAGCCCTACCCCCCAAATAAGCCCTAGTTAAAGTCCTTGTAGGTCTTATTTTCAGGGTAGGGCTTATTTTCAGGGAAGCAGGGTAGGGCTTATTTGGAGGGTAGGGCTTATATTGCAGCCATCACTGACAATCATGCTAGGTCTTATTTTCGGGGAAACAGGGTAAAGTGTTGATTATCAAGAGGCTGAAGACCAGATCCACTGCTGATGTGGCAGACACCTTCAATGTGTCTCAGCGTCAAGTTCAGAGGATAAAAAAAAAAAGATTTGAAGAGACTGGAGACGTTTTCGACAAGGCCAGGTCAGGCCGACCCTGCCAAGACAAATGCTCGAGGGGACCGTTTTGTTGGCTCGAAAATCCAAGGCCAGCCCGTTTTTCCACTGCAGCAGAGCTCCACGAGACCTGGTCACCTGAAGTCCCCGTGTCAACCAGAACAGTTTGTCGGATTGTGTCTCGAAATGGCCTCCGTGGTCGAATCGGTGCCCATAAGCCAGCACTAAACAAAAGACAATCGAAAAACGGCGTGGCATTTGCCAAGGGCCACAGCCTGCTAAAAGGATGGAAAAGTGGCAGAACGTGGATTTTTCAGATGAATCTTCCGTCGAATTACACCACAGTCGCCGCAAATATTGCAGGAGACCCACTGGAACCCGCATGGAGCTGCGATTTACCCAGAAAACAGTGAAGTTTGGTGGAGGCAAAATCATGGTCTGGGGGTTATATCCAGTATGGGGGTGTGCAAGGGATCTGCAGGGTGAAAGGCAACATCAATAGTCTAAAATACCAAGAAATCTTAGCTACCTCTTATATTCCCAACCAGGGGCGTTGCTAGGTCTACAAAAGATCTGGGGCTAGAGCCCATAGCAGCGTAGTAAAGAAAGTCATACGCTTGGGCGGGCATACACATGTATATACAGTAATATACGTGTGGGTATATATATATATATTCCCAGAGAGCCCCCCACTTACATCAGGGTCCCCAGAGAGCCTCCCCCTTCCATCAGAGTCCTCAGAGAGCCTCCCCCTTCCATCAGGGTTCTCAGAGAGGCCCCCTTACATTAGGGTCCCCAGAGAGCCTCTCCCTTAAATATGGGTCCCTAGAGAGCCTAGGCCTTAAAATCAGGGTCCCCAGAGAGCCTCTCCCTTATATCAGGGTGCCCAGAGAGCCCCCCCTCCCCTTGGGGACCCCTGCAGAGACTTGGGGCTATTGGCCTCAGATTCGGGCTATAGCCCCAAAAGCCACCCCCTAGCAACGCCCCTGTTCCCAACCATAAAAAAGGCCAAATTTTGCAGCAGGATGGTGCTCCATCGCATACTTCCATCTCCACATCAAAGTTCCTTAAGGCAAAGAGGATCAAGATGCTCCAGGATTGGCCAGCCCAGTCACCAGACATGAACATCATTTGAGCATATGTGGTGTAGGATGAAAGATGAAGCATGGAAGACGAGACCAAAGAATATTGGTGAACTCTGGGAGGCATGCAAGACTGTTTTCTTTGCTATTCCTGATGACTTCATCAATAAATTTGTATGAATCCTTGCCAAACCGCATGGATGCTGTCCTTCAAGCTCATGGAAGTCATATAAGATATTTAAATTTGGATCTCACAGCACCACTACTTAATTTGCTGACATATTTTTGGATTTTCAGTAAAGTTGTTCAATTTCTGTATAGGCGACAACTTTTGTCTTGCCAAAAGTTGACCTGTCCGTCTTGATCGCGGCCGTTCCGCCGCTTGATCGTTCCTACGGGAGGCCGCCGCCCTCTGGTGCTTGCTCCGACTCACCGTTACGATCGGTGAGGCGGAGAGCGGATCCGCCGGCGCCGGATGTAGATCATAGAGATTCAGGGGATCCAATCAGGGGATCCAATCTGGCGGACCAGATTGTCGCCGGAGTCTCTATGATCATCGGAGGCCGGGCGCGATGTTATGACGTCACTCCCGGCCTCTTCATTCCAAAAAACGGCGCTGCTTCGGCTACGAAGCGGTGATCGTTTTATTTTTTTTTATTTTTATTTCAGGCTTCCCAGCCTAGTGGTGAGATATGGGGTCTCACTATTAAGAGGACCTGTCATGTCATATTCCTATTACAAGGTATGTTTACATTCCTTGTAATAGGAATAAAAGTGATCAAAAATGTTTTTTTTTCAAAAAAAGTGTCAAAATAAAAAAAGAAAATATAATTAACAATTAAAAAAAAAAAATGTTAAAGTGCCGCTGTCCCCGTGTGCTCGCACGCAGAAGCGAACGCATACGTAAGTCCCACCCACATATGAAAACGGCGTTCAAACCACACACGTGAGGTATCGCCGCGAACGTTGGAGTGAGAGCATCATTTTGGCCCTAGACCTCCTCTGTAACTCAAAACATGTAACCAGTAAAAAAATTTCAAGCGTCGCCTATGGGGATTTTTAAGTACTGAACATTGGCGCCATTCCACGAGCGTGTGCAATTTTGAAGCGTGACATGTTAGGTATCTATTTACTCGGCGTAACTTTATCTTTCACAATATGCAAAAACATTGGGCTAACTTTACTGTTTTTGTTTTTCTTTAAACACAAAACCTGTTTTTTTTCCCCAAAAAAACGCGTTAGAAAAACTTCTGCGCAAATACCGTGTGAGATAAAAAGTTGCAACAACCGCCATTGTATTCTCTAGGGTCTTTGCTAAAAAAAACATATATAATGTTTGGGGGGTTCTATGTAATTTTCTAGCAAAAAAAATGATGATTTTTACATGTAGGAGAGAAATGTCAGAATTGGCCTGGTAGGGAAGTGGTTAAGGGGGCGTGGCAAGGGGTGTGTCCTATGCCTGCATATTTTTGCTGATAGGCGTCCCTCGTTCCCAAAGTTGGGAGGGATGTTTAGACTATTGTGGTGTTTTTTTTTCTTCTGAACGAATGTTCTTTTATTCTGGACAGTAGTAAAATACAGTATTATGTCTACTAGATGGATCTGAGGAGCACAGGAAATATCTACATCTTTGTTACAAGACATACAACGTAACAATTCTAGGAAACTCTTGACGCAAATGGCAACTAAATGTAACTTAAGTGACCGTTAACTTGGAAAATGTAAAGGCGTATGAATATTTTATCAAAGCACCGTAAGCCGAGCCCCATGAACACGTAGCCTTACAAAAGCGAAACGCGTTGGTAACATCTGCGTTGAATTGATTGTCTCCACACCACCCGTTACAATTTTACCAATCTTGAGAAGATTTTTTTATTTTTTTTTAACCCTCTATATATAACTGACACCCTAAGATTGCCGGTTTTCCCGCACATAGCGCACTTTTGGAATTTGGCTTGGCAGCCGTTTCCTATTGCGCTCTCTGTATGACACAAGTCAGTGCAACGCCGGTCTCTGCCCCGTATTGATTGTCTCACACACCAGTTATGCATTAACATGGAATGGATCTGCTGAAGTGTTGTTTGGCAGAAATCAGACAGTTCGGAGCTCTTATCTGTTCACCACCATTATTAGGTACTTATCTGTTCAAGCGGCAACAACTGTGCAGTGAAATCCTGGCGCCGGGAGCAATCGATCGATTTTTTTTTTTTTTTTTTTTTCCTGCTTGATGCGTTCCCCTGAGGATCAATAAGAAAATGGATTTGCATGAGTGCTAACGTTGTTGCAGAGAGACTGCTCAGATAAGTGGAGGGAGCATTTGAAGATCAGCATGCCGTAATAGACTACAAGTCCCAGCATGCCCTGCTGGCTGTTATTTGACCGTGGTTTGTAAAGAGAGACCCCCCCCCCCCCGGTCCTTCTATTGCATACCATTTCCCAGGGCCTGGCATCTGTTCCCATCTCACAGCGCCTAATATAGATCTATAGGAAGAGATCACTCATCAGGGTACGGCTGGCAGGAGGAAATTCATTGGCTGACCTCCAGATATCTATGTGGCTGCTTAACCTCTCAGCTGTTGGGGCAATAAATGATTTGTTCATAGAAGGGAGGGACGGGAAACCAAGGACGATAAAATTTAAGCAGATTAAATATCACTTGTAAAGGCTCAGTCCACCCAAAAATGCTACAATATCAAATAGGGGTCTATTTTTATATGATGACAAGCAAGTTATTTCAGAGAAGTTTCCACATTTTGGCCACTAGATGGAGGTGGCAACCATAGGAAATCGCTGTATTAAGCAAAATATGGCCAGAACTCATCAAGACTGTGCGAATGCTTGTCACATTCGTCCAACAACTCCTTAATAAATGGCGTCTGATGGGTTGGGGAACTTGCTGGATTTTTTGGGGGAGTCCAGGAGCCAGACCTCCCCACTGGCTTTTCTGGCTGCTCCTACAGTTTCGACGCCTACGATTGTTACTGTCAATCCTGAGGTGTACCCACTCCTCCCAGCTTAATTTTTCAACAGACCTGGGAAGGGCAAAAGTTCCCTGAGAGAGTGGGATCCCACCGGTGCAACAGACCTGGGGACCCAAGGGCAGAAGTTCCCCAATAGAGTGCCCCCCCCCCCCCCCCGTGCAACAGACACAGGAACCTAAAGGTTTCCCATAGGAGAGCAAAATCCCCCTGGTGCGACAGACCTGGGTACCCAAAAGCAAAGGTTCCCTGAGAGAGAGGGATCCCTTCGGTATGACAGACCCAGGGGACCCAATAGCAGAGGTTCCCTGAGAGAGTGGGATCTCCCCGGTGTGAAAGACCTGGGGACCCAATGGCAAAGGTTCCCTGAGAGAGTAGGATCCCCCTAGTATGACAGAACTGGGGATCCAAGGACAGATGTTCTGAGAGAGAGTGGGATAACCTCCGATGCAACAGACCTGGGGACCCAAGTGCAGAGGTTCCTTAAGAGAGTGGTATCCCCCAGCTGTGAAAGACCTCGGGACCTAAAGGCAAAGGTTCCCCAGGAGAGTGGAATCCCCCTGGTTCGACAGACCTGGGGACCCAAAGGCAAAGGCTCCCTGAGAGAGTAGGATCCCCTGGTATGACAGGCCTAGGGACCCAAGGACAAAGGTTCCCCCAAGAGTGTGATTCTCCCCCAGTGTTAAAGACATGGGGACCCAAGGGCAAAGGTTCCCTGAGAGAGTAGGTTCCCCCTGGTATGACAGAACTGGGGATCCAAGGACAGATGTTCTGTGAGAGAGTGGGATAACCTCTGGTGCAACAGACCTGGGGACCCAAGGGCAGAGGTTCCCTAAGAGAGTGGTATCCCCGTGGTGCAACAGATCTGGGGACCCAAGGGCAGAGATTCCCCAAAAAAGTGTTATCTCCCGCTGTGACAGAACTGGGGACCCAAGGGCAAAGGTTTCCCGTGGGAGGAGGATCCCCCTGGTGTGAAAGACCTCGGGACCTAAGGGCAAAGGTTTCCCAAGAGAGTGGGATTTCCCCGATGCGACAGACCTAGGGACGCAAAGGTTCCCAATGGAGGATGGAATCCTCTTGGTTCAAAAGACTTGGGGATCCAAAAGGCAAAGGTTACCTGAGAGCGGAAGATCCCTCTGGTATTACAGAATGGGGGGACCCAAGGGGAGAGGTTCCCCGAGAGTGGGACCCCCCCCCCTGTACAGCAGACCTGGGAACCCATGGACAGAGGTTCCCTAAAAGAGTGGGATCCCCCAGTGTGACAGACCTGAGGACCCAAGGGTGGAGATTCTCTAAGAGGGCTTATTCCCCCTGGTGTGACAGACCTGGGGACCCAAGGGAAAGTTCCTCAAGAGAGTGGGATTCCCCCCATTGTGCCAGACCAGAGGACCCAAGGTTTTGGGCGAATGTTGGATCCCCCTGGTAGAACAGGCTTGGGGACCCAAGGGCAAAGGTTCCCCCGGGAGAGTGGGATCCCTCCAGTATGAAGGATGTGGGGACCCAAGGGCAAAGGTTCCCTGAGAGAGTAAGTTCCCCCTGGTATGACAGAACTGGGGATCCAAGAACCGATGTTCTATGAGAGAGTGGGATAACCTCTGGTGCAACAGACCTGGGGACCCAAGGACAGAGGTTCCCTAAGAGAGGGGTATCCCCGTGGTGCAACAGGTCTGGGGACCCAAGGGCAGAGATTCCCCAAAAAGGTCATATCTCCCACTGTGACAGACCCAAGGGCAAAGGTTTCCAGAGAGAGTGGGATCCCCCAGATGCGACAGACCCAGGAACCTAAAGGCAAAGGTACCCAAGGAGAGTTATAACCCCTTTGTTCAACAGACTTGGGGACCCAAAAGGCATTGGTTGCCTGAGAGAGGAGTTCCCCCTGGTATTACAGAATGGGGGACCCAAGGGGAGAGGTTCCCCGGAGAGTGGGATCCCCCTGTACAGCAGACCTGCTGACCCATGGACAGGGGTTCCCTAAAAGAGTGGGATCCCCCAGCGTGACAGACCTGAGGACCCAAGGGTAGAGATTCCCAGAGAGAGCTTAATCCCCCCTGGTGTGACAGACCTGGGGACCCAAAGGCAAAGGTTCCCCAAGAAAGTGGGATTACCCCCGTTGTGCCAGACCAGAGGACCCAAGGGCAAAGGTTCCCCAAGAAGGTGGGACCTCCCTAGTACAACAGACCTGGGGACCCAAGAGCAGAGGTTTCCTGAAAGAGAGTGCGATTCCCCCTAGTGTGACAAACCTAGAGAGCCAAGAGCTGAGGTTCCCTGAGAGAGCAGGATCCCCCTGGTGTGACAAACCTGGAGAGCCAAGAGCTGAGGATCCCTGAGAGAGCGGGATCCCTCTGGTGTGACAAACCTGGAGAGCCAAGAGCTGAGGATCCCTGAGAGAGCGGGATCCCCCTGGTGTGACAAACCTGGAGAGCCAAGAGCTGAGGATCCCTGAGAGAGCGGGATCCCTCTGGTGTGACAAACCTGGAGAGCCAAGAGCTGAGGATCCCTGAGAGAGCGGGATCCCCCTGGTGTGACAAACTTGGAGAGCCAAGAGCTGAGGATCCCTGAGAGAGCGGGATCCCCCTGGTGTGACAAACCTGGAGAGCCAAGAGCTGAGGATCCCTGAGAGAGCGGGATCCCCCTGGTGTGACAAACCTGGAGAGCCAAGAGCTGAGGATCCCTGAGAGAGCGGGATCCCCCTGGTGTGACAAACCTGGAGACCCAAGAGCTGAGGTTCCCTGAGAGAGCGGGATCCCCCTGGTGTGACAAACCTGGAGAGCCAAGAGCTGAGGATCCCTGAGAGAGCGGGATCCCCCTGGTGTGACAAACCTGGAGACCCAAGAGCTGAGGATCCCTGAGAGAGCGGGATCCCCCTGGTGTGACAAACCTGGAGACCCAAGAGCTGAGGATCCCTGAGAGAGCGGGATCAACCTGCTGTGACAAACCTGGAGACCCAAGAGCTGAGGTTCCCTGAAAGAGCGGGATCAACCTGGTGTGACAGACCTGGAGACCCAAGGCAGAGGTTCCCTTAGAAAGTGGGAACCCCCCCCCCTGTGTAAAGGACCTCTTGACCTAAGTGCAGAGGTTCTTCGAGAGCGAGTGGGATCCCCCCCCCCCCCCCCCGTAGCAACAAATCTGGGGACCCGAGGGCATGGGTACGCTGAGAAAGTGGGATCCCCCCTCCGGTGTGAAGGACCTGGGGACCTATGGGCAGAGGTTCTTTGAGAGAGTGGGATCCCCCTTGGTGTGACATACCTGGGGTCCCAAGGGCGGAGGTTCTCTAAGAGTTGGATTCCCCCACTGTGACAGAACTAAGGATCCAAGGGCAGAGGTTCCCTAAAAGAGTGAAATCACCCCAGTGCAACTATAAACCTGGGGGGCCCAAGGGCAAAGGTTTCCCAAGAGAGTGTTACAGACTCAGGGACCAAAGGACAGAAATTCCCTGACAGGAAGGGATCCTCCACAGAACAGAGTAGGTTCCCCGAGAGAGTGGAATCCCTCAATGCAGGGGTTCCCCCACAGATTAAAAAAAATAAAATAAAGTAAGGTGGTTTATTTCTCCAGCGTCTACCCAGAGCCGAAACGTGAATTTTTGGGCTGGCGGACCCTTTAACGTGAGCCGGTTGTAAAGTGTGCGGCATAGTTCGTATGACAGGGAAGCTGTGCAATGTCTCTGGAGCTTGCTCTCTATCTCTCCCTGTGTTAACCCAGCTTGGATTTCAGCACCAAACATGGCCATCCAGCTGGGCTCTCACTTCAAGCTGTCACCACAAGACATTCCAGAGGCCTCCGTCTCCCCCTGCCCCTGTGTACAGCCAGTTGTACGCCGGCCAGGGAGGGAGTGCGGACACAACTCCGGAGTTAATGCCATGAGATCTCCGCAGGGCACAAGGGGGGCATAGTAGTACCACTAGTAGTATGATCTAACCTCAACGCGGTTGGAGGAGACCAATGGAACGCTAAGACTGGCTATCCCGACCGACCACCCCATGGAGTAACACCGACCCCCCCCCCCGCTCTGCTGTTCCTGATCCGTGGTGAAAACAACTGGGGCGACCAAATATCTCAAAAGCCCCCCCCCCCCCCATATATTACAGGTAAGTTACCCTCTAACTTGTATTACCTAATCATAACCTTACCCACAATGCACCTACAAGCCTGTCGCTAATCCCTTACTACAAGACGCATTCCGGCGCTGCAAAAAAAAAGTATCAGATTTCCTGAGAGTTCCCTTCCAGTTCTGCAGCTCGGCATTGACGCCACATTGTATTGGAGGTCGCAGCGTAGGCTGCATGCGTGATTTTTAGTTGCACGTGGTCGATTTTAAATTTTATTTTATAAGTGATTTGATTAACAATACCCGGGTGTTAGCCAATTAGTGGGGAAAGTTTGAAGTTTACCGCCCCATTCACAGCAAAGTGCAGGCGTTCACGTGAGTGCGTTGGCATGTGTTCGTGAACTGCGTTTTGTATTGTGTTTTTTTACATGCGTTGTGTTTCTTTATTTTTCAATTGAGAAAACAATTCTTTTTTTTTGCTTGAATAAAATACCTGTCCCCCATGTGCATGGTGTGCGTTGCGTTGACATACTACTACGTTCAGGTGGGTTGCGCTTGCATTGCGCTGAAAAAAAAAAAAACTCGCTGTGTTTTTTTTTTTTTATTCACGCAACACAATCGTATGAAGATCCCTAATTTAACCTCTTGCCTACCGGGCACTTGCACCCCCCCCCCACCTGCCCAGGCCATTCTTCAGCTTTCAGCGCTCTCGCACTTTGAATGACAAGTACGCGGTCGTGCTACACTGTACCCAAATTTAATTTTTATCATTTTCTTCACACAAATAGAACTTTCTTTTGGTGGTATTTAATCACTGCTGGGTTTTTTATTTTTTGCAAAAAAAAAAAAGCCCAAACAATTTTTAAAAAAAAAAAGTGTTTTTACTTTAGTTTTCTGTCAGTAAATTTTGTGATTTTGTAATGTAAGTAAATTTTCTCCTTCACTAATGGGCACTGATGAGGAGGCACAAATATGCCGCACTGATAGGCGGCACTCATGGGCACTGATAGGCGGTACTGATGAGCATTGATGGGCGACACTGATGGGCATTGATGGACAGCAGTGATGGGCATTGATGGGCAGCACTGATAGGCAGGACTGATAGTCAGCACTGACTGGCATCACTAATGGGCACTGATTTTTGGCACTTGTAGGCAATAGTGGGCACTGATTGCTGGCACTGGTTAGCACTCATCGCTGGCACTGGTGAGCACTCATCGCTGGCACTGATTTGTGGCACTGGTGGGCACTGATTGCTGGCACTGGTGAGCACTCATCGCTGGCACTGATTTGTGGCACTGGTGGGCACTTATTGCTGGCACTGGTGGGCACTGATTGCTGGCACTGGTGAGCACTCATCACTGGCACTGATTTGTGGCATTTGTGGGCACTGATTGCTGGCACTGGTGGGCACTCATCGCTGGCACTGATTTGTGGCACTAGTGTCTCTATTGTAATCATTGCCCTGATTACAGATGTCTCCTGTGAGGAGATGCCGCTGATCGGCTCTCCTCTCCGCACACTGTCAGCATGAGGCGAGGAGCGTCGATTACCGGCATCTCCGTGTTTACATTTGACCAGCTGTGATTGGACACAGCCCATCACATGGTTAAAGAGCCGCGAACGCAGCTCTTTACAGAGATCGGGGTCACGCCACGTCCTAGCAAGACAGAACGCGCTAGAGAGCGGCCGTCCTGGGACGCCGTCATATGACGGTGTCCAGGGCTGGTTCCACCGCTAGGTGAACTAGGGTGCCGCCGCTGGTTTCCCTGCCCCCAGCCATCCTATAAATGGCGGACCGCGGGCTGGATGTGGACTGAGTCATTGTCCCATCTGGACCACCACGGTTCCGCCATTTAGGAGCCGGTTCTTCCCCCTCTGCCACCACTGTTATTATCATAGCAGAGCGGAGAGCGGGAGGCAGCCACGGGACAACTGTAGACAGAGAGCGGGAGACACAGCAGCTTTGAATGGAGGGCGGGAGCAGGAGCGGGAGCTGCTGGAATTAACTTTTTAAGTGTCCCAGCAGTTGATTGGTTGTTAGGATGTAAGGCTGTTCTAGCTACCAATCGTCTGCTGGGACAGACCTGAGGGGGGGGGGGTTATAATGTGAATGGGGGGAGCAGAGCTGAGGGGGGGTTGCAATGTGAATGGGGGGATCATAGCGGAGGGGGGGGCTGCTATTGGAATGAGGGGAACAGAGCTGAGGGGGTGTTGAGTGGAAGCAGGGCGGAGGGGGGTTGTAAAGTGAATGGGGGGCAGAGCTGAGGGGGGGTTGTAATGTGAATGGGGGGGAGCAGAGCTGAGGGGGGGTTGTAATGTGAATGGGGGGGGGGGCAGAGCTGAGGGGGGGTTGTAATGTGAATGGGGGGGGGGGCAGAGCTGAGGGGGGGTTGTAATGTGAATGGGGGGGGCAGAGCTGAGGGGGGGTTGCAATGTGAATGGGGGGGGGCAGAGCTGAGGGGGGTTGCAATGTGAATGGGGGGCAGAGCTGAGGGGGGGTTGTAATGTAAATGGGGGGCAGAGCTGAGGGGGGGTTGTAATGTGAATGGGGGGGCAGAGCTGAGGGGGGGTTGTAATGTGAATGGGGGGGCAGAGCTGAGGGGCGTTGTAATGTGACTGGGGGGGGGCAGAGCTGAGGGGGGGTTGTAATGTGAATGGGGGCAGAGCTGAGGGGCGTTTGTAATGGGGGGGCAGAGCGTAGGGGGGATGCAATGTAAATAGGGGGAGCATAGCTGAGGGGGGCTGTAATGTGAATGGTGGGTAGAGATAAAGGGGGCTGCAATGTGAATGGGGGGGTAAAGGAGATCATGATGGGGTGGGGAGTAAAATGGGGGCAGAAGATATTGCTGTTGGGGGGTGGGGGGTGAAGGGGACGGAATAGTCTAACACCAGCCCTGCATGCGTCCTGCGGCAGCCTTTAGTGGGTGGAGCCTGCTTGGCCCCTCCCACAGCTATGCTGTCTGCTCCTGCTATGCATTGCCCCTTTTTACAAGGTAATATCTGGGTTTGCAAAGGCATTTGTCGCACACAAAGTGGATTTTTATCCATTGTGACTGGTAAGGAATAGATTATCATTCCTTTTTCCTGAGTTGGTTTCGCAGTTGTTGGGAATGTTTCTGTCTGGATTCCCCGGATCTGGGCTTTGCCGGGATCTCCTCCTATACAAATCCATTCTGAACACACAGCCGGCCTCGGGGAGGTTTTTGGAATGCTGAGTGTTGGTGTAAGTGAAGTGTGACGCTTGCAGGTGTTGTTACCTCTCGTAGAGATCACACCCCCTCCCCCGACAATGGCGTCTCCTCTCCCTGGAAAGCTGCCACTGTGCGGGCGTCATCCACCCTCAGCGTCCTGATCTAAGATGTTGACTCTGGTTATTTAATTTCTGTAGCTTTTAAGGTTCTCGGCTGCGTTTACACATTGTGTGACACAGATCAGCCTCTGCTGACGACGTGCTAGAAAGTTACAATGCACAGTCTGAGTGACTGATCGCTGGTGAGGGGAGGCTGAAGTAAAGCTTCTCTGCTGCTGCAGGTGGGGGGAGGTGACACCACAGTATTTCTAAATCTACCGGAGGAATGGTGTCACCCTCCTGGGTGTGTTGTCGGCCTGCTCAGATTTGCATACTTATATTCCAATGGTGTATAAAGGAATCCAGCTTTCCATCATACAATGGCTTTCATAGCAAATATGTGTGATATAGAAATTTTATTTATTTTCTATAGAAAAAACGAACTGTAAGGGGAAGAAGATGGAGGAATTGGAGGGGGGGGGAGAGAGAGAGAGG
This sequence comes from Lithobates septentrionalis, assembly GCA_037952835.1. Taxonomy (NCBI): domain Eukaryota; kingdom Metazoa; phylum Chordata; class Amphibia; order Anura; family Ranidae; genus Lithobates; species Lithobates septentrionalis. The sequence continues at coordinate 26,665 of JBBDGP010004477.1, forward strand.
AAAGCGCTAGATGATGCTGGACGTCCTCCAGCCAGGAAATGTGAAAGGCTCTCTCTGACTTGCTGCAGCTTCTAATGCACATGGTGAGAAGCTCACAGTGTGCAGTGAAATCAGAATAAGCCATTTCAGTCCAGAAGAGGACCCGGTACAGGGGGCATAATGTTAGCGTTGTGACAGAGGTGCCGGGAACCAGAACTCCCCGAAGTATAACATCCGACAGGGAGTGCAGAGGGGGGTGCCAGAATGTGCAGGGAACACAAGTATGTATTAGGCTGTCATTAGATTAGGATGACTAAACAGAACCTGTGCCCCCCTTAGATCAGGTGTCCTTATCAGAGCCCCCCTTACATCAACTGTCCCCATCAGAGCCCCCCTTACATCAACTGTCCCCATCAGAGGTCCCCCCTTACATCAACTGTCCCCATCAGAGGTCACCCCTTACATCAACTGTCCCCATCAGAGGTCACCCCTTACATCAACTGTCCCCATCAGAGGTCCCCCCTTACATCAACTGTCCCCATCAGAGGTCCCCCCTTACATCAACTGTCCCCATCAGAGGTCCCCCCTTACATCAACTGTCCCCATCAGAGGTCCCCTTACATCAACTGTCCCCATCAGAGGTCCCCTTACATCAACTGTCCCCATCAGAGCCCCCTTTACATCAACTGTCCCCATCAGAGCCCCCCTTACATCAACTGTCCCCATCAGAGCCCCCCTTACATCAACTGTCCCCATCAGAGGTCCCCCTTACATCAACTGTCCCCATCAGAGGTCCCCCTTACATCAACTGTCCCCATCAGAGGTCCCCCTTACATTAACTGTCCCCATCAGAGGTCCCCTTACATCAACTGTCCCCATCAGAGGTCCCCTTACATCAACTGTCCCCATCAGAGGTCCCCTTACATCAACTGTCCCCATCAGAGGTCCCCTTACATCAACTGTCCCCATCAGAGCCCCCCTTACATCATTTGTCCCCATCGGAGCCCCCCTTACATCAACTGTCCCCATCGGAGCCCCCCTTACATCAACTGTCCCCATCAGAGCCCCCTTACATCAATTGTCTCCATCAGAGCTCCCCTTACATCAACTGTCCCCATCAGAATTCCCCCTTACATCATTTGTCCCCATCGGAGCCCCCCTTACATCAACTGTCCCCATCAGAGCCCCCTTACATCAATTGTCTCCATCAGAGCTCCTCTTACATCAATTGTCACCATCAGAGCCCCCTTACATCAACTGTCCCCATCAGAGCCCCCCTTACATCAACGGTCCCCATCAGAGCCCCCCTTACATCAACTGTCCCCATCAGAGCCCCCCTTACATCAACTGTCCCCATCAGAGCCCCCCTTACATCAACTGTCCCCATCAGAATTCCCCCTTACATCATTTGTCCCCATCGGAGCCCCCCTTACATCAATTGTCCCCATCGGAGCCCCCCTTACATCAATTGTCCCCATCGGAGCCCCCCTTACATCAATTGTCCCCATCAGAGCCCCCCTTACATCAATTGTCACCATCAGAGCCCCCCTTACATCAATTGTCTCCATCAGAGCTCCCCTTACATCAACTGTCCCCATCAGAATTCCCCCTTACATCATTTGTCCCCATCGGAGCCCCCCTTACATCAACTGTCCCCATCAGAGCCCCCTTACATCAATTGTCCCCATCAGAGCCCCCCTTACATCAACTGTCCCCATCAGAGCCCCCCTTACATCAACTGTCCCCATCAGAGTTCCCCTTACATCAACTGTCCCCATCAGAGCTGGACACATGGATTCCAGTGTTTGTTTTTTTTTTTGGAAGCACGTGATTAGAGCCAGAGGCTCTAATAGGCTTTAAAAAGGGTGGGCTCAGTGTGCAGAGCACTGTTCCCCGAGCCCACACAGTTGTGTGACAATAACGAATTAATATTCGCTATTGTCTTCCTGATTCTCCTCCCGGCCAATCGGGAAGTGGGTCCTGAAATCCATCGCCCGATTTGGCCGAGAGGAGAATCGACCGCTGAGGAGGAGGAGGAGGAGGAGGAGGGAGGAGACACAGGGGGCGCTGCCGTGAAGCACCAGGAGGAGAAGACACCGTCCGGAGGAAGCGCTGGCTGCCCGCGACCTAGATGGGGTAAGTTCGGGGCTTTGGACATCAACTGTCCATATGCACTCTTAGAGGCCAGGGGGGCACAATTTAAAAATCTAGGGGGGGCACAGCCCTTCCCAGCACAGCACACCCCTAGATCTGGGCCTGGTGCTTTAGAGAGGGACCCAGAAGTTTCCTCAGAAATGAAGATCAATGGCAGTTGGGAGGGCCCAGTGAATGAAGATCAATGGCAGTTGAGAGGGCCCAGTAAATGAAGATCAATGGCAGTTGGGAGGGCCCAGTGAATGAAGATCAATGGCAGTTGGAGGGACCAGTAAATGAAGATCAATGGCAGCTGGAGGGACCAGTAAATGAAGATCAATGGCAGTTGGAGGGACCAGTAAATGAAGATCAATGGCAGTTGGAGGGACCAGTGAATTAAGATCAATGGCAGTGGGAGGGCCCAGTAAATGAAGATCAATGGCAGTTGGGAGGGCCCAGTGAATGAAGATCAATGGCAGTTGGAGGGCCCAGTGAATGAAGATCAATGGCAGTTGGAGGGCCCAGTGAATGAAGATCAATGGCAGTTGGGAGGGCCCAGTGAATGAAGATCAATGGCAGTTGGGAGGGCCCAGTAAATGAAGATCAATGGCAGTTGGGAGGGCCCAGTGAATGAAGATCAATGGCAGTTGGGAGGGCCCAGTAAATGAAGATCAATGGCAGTTGGAAGGACCAGTAAATATTAGCTCTCCGCTTTGCAGGGAGGACTTTTTTGAACGTAGATTGCCTCCCCTATTTCTTTGAGTAGAGTATTGCTTTACATTTCCCTACATATCCGTTTCCCGTGTCGTGGTTGCTCCAGTGACCATGTTGTCTTCTTGTCTTGCAGGTGTAGCAGGCGGCGGGGACAGAAATATGGAGACGAACCGCACAGTGGCGGAGCAGCTCTTCCATGCTCCGAATTGTGTGGAATGGAAAACCATCATGGAGTGGTCGATCTATCACCTGGCCTGCCTCGTCTTCCTGCTGGCGTCCATGGGTGGCAGCGGAATCCTTGGCTGCATTTACATCCTTCTGTTAATGGGGGCTTCCTTCTGTTTAATGGCGCTGTGGGGCGGCCTGTTCGCCTGTGGCGTGGACATTGTGACCTGGAACTCCATCCTGATGGCGCTCTGCGTGGTGCAAATTGGACATCTGATGTACAGATTACACAGGGAGTCCTACGGAGAAGACTATGACACTCTATACCAAACCCTGTACAAGCCCATGCACGTTCCACTGAATGTCTTCAAGGACATCGCTCACTGTAGCGGGATGGAGGTCCATTCCCTGAACGCCGACCAGAGTTACGCCCTGGAGGGGAAGACGCCCATCGACCGCCTGTCCCTTCTCATCTCTGGAAGGTGGGTATTCAACCTCTTTTATTTTACCTATCCAAGGCATCATTACCTTGTAGATGTGGGGGGCTTGCAGGAGAGGAGTGTGGAGGGGATGGCATGGGGTGGTATGTATTGGAGAGGAGTGTGGAGGAGATGACATGGGGCTGTATGTATTGGAGAGGAGTGGAGACCTGCAGACTTTGGAGGGATGAGGACATTGGCAGCAAATTAATATTATTATATAATGGTGAGGGTATGGAAGGGTAATACGGTAAAGTTGTCCTGTCCCCTTAGCAGAACCCCCCCCCCCCCAAAGCATAATGTTTCCCCCTCCATGTATGACGGTGGGGGATGGTGTTCTTGGGGTCATAGGCAGCATTCCTCCTCCTCCAAATACGGTGAGTTGAGTTGATGCCAAAGAGCTCGATTTTGGTCTCCTCTGACCACAACACTTTCCCCCAGTTCTCCTCCGAATCATTCAGATGTTCATTAGTGATCTTCAGACGGACCTGTACATGTGATTTCCTGAGCAGGGGGACCTTACGGGCGCTGCAGGATTTCAGTCCTTCACAGTGTTGTGTGTTACCGATTGTTTTCTTGGTGACTATGGTCCCAGCTGAGATCATTGACAAGATTCTCTGTGTAGTTCTGGGCTGATTCCTCACCGTTCTCATGATCATTGAAACTCCACGAGGTGAGATCTTCCATGGAGCCCCAGACCGAGGGAGATTGACAGTTATTTTGTGTTTCTTCCATTTGTGAATAATCACACCAACTTTTGTCACCCTCTCACCAAGCTGCTTGGCGATGGTCTTGTAGCCCATTCCAGCCTTGTGTAGGTCTACAATCTTCTCCCCGACATCCTTGGACAGCTCTTTGGTCTTTGGCCATGGTGGAGAGATTGGAATCTGATTGATTGCTTCTGTGGACAGGTGTCTTTTATACAGGTAACAAGCTGAGATTAGGAGCACTCCCTTTAAGCGAGTGCTCCTAATCTCAGCTTGTTACCTGTATAGAAGACACCTGGGAGCCAGAAATCGTGCCGATTGATAGGGGATCAAATACTTATAACACTCATTAAAATGCAAATCGATTTATAACTTTTTTGAAATATATCTTTCTTGTTGTTCTGTCTCTCACTGTTTAAAATAAACCGACCATTAAAATGATAGACCGATCATTTCTTTGTCAGTGGGCGAATGTACAAAATCAGCAGGGGATCAAATACTTTTTTTTTCCCCTCACTGTACACCTAACATTATTCAAAAACACTACAATCGGCTAAAAGTTTACAGGACTTTCAAAAAATGTTAAATTCCTCTTCTTTCTACTAGGTGATCACGTTCATATGTACACCTAAAGTTATTTTAAAGAAACCTTACAATCGTCTAAAACTTCACAGAAACTTACGGGATTTTCACAAAAATTTCTCAAAATAGAAAACGCTCAATTTCTCTAATTTCTACTAGGTGATCATATTCTAATATACACCTCAAATTGATCGAAAACACTACAGGTCCCCCTTTTTATTGACCATTCTATGAACAGTGGAAGACTCTGGATTGGGTCATCACGTTGAGTGTCCCGATTGCTCCCATCTCTATAAATGACCCAACATGGCTCCAGATGTGGCGATGGAGTCCCCAATGACCCGGCTCTTTGTGTTGTCCGCAGGGTGAAGGTCAGTTTGGATGGGCAGTTCTTGCACTACATCTTCCCCTATCAGTTCCTGGACTCGCCAGAGTGGGAATCGCTGCGTCCCTCGGAGGAGGGGACATTCCAGGTGAGGAGACCACCCAGACTTCTTTCTTTTAAAGGAATCCATAGTGAAAAGTTATGAAAGTTTTTCATTGCTGACCTCTCCCTTTTTAGAATCCCAGGCTTCCATTACTGACCTCTCCCTTTTTAGAATCCCAGCCTTTCATCGCTGACCTCTCCCTTTTTAGAATCCCAGGCTTTCATTGCTGACCTCTCCCTTTTTAGAATCCCAGGCTTCCATTGCTGACCTCTCCCTTTTTAGAATCCCAGTCTTCCATTGCTGACCTCTCCCTTTTTAGAATCCCAGGCTTCCATTGCTGACCTCTCCCTTTTTAGAATCCCAGTCTTTCATTGCTGACCTCTCCCTTTTTAGAATCCCAGGCTTTCATTGCTGACCTCTCCCTTTTTAGAATCCCAGGCTTCCATTGCTGACCTCTCCCTTTATAGAATACTGATTCCCAGGCTTCCATGGAGATCCAATGGCTTTCCGGGTCAATTGATTGGAGCAAATATGCAGATTAGGAGTTCTGACTTCTCTATGACTAACGTTTTCAGAAGTCCGGGACATTAACCTTATCAGATGGAGACCAGCAATGGGATCCCCTGTACTTAACGGCTTGCCGGCCAGGCTTTTTCTGTCACTTTTTTGTTTACAAGTTTAATCCTGCATTTTTTGCTAGAAAATTACTTATAACCCCAAACGTTATACACTTTTTTTTTTTTTGTTTTTGAGCAGAGACCCATGAGAATAAAATGGCGATCGTTGCAATTTTTTATGTCACGCTGTATTTTGTTAAAAAAAAAACACTAATAAATTTAAAAAAAAAAACACAAAACACAATATTTACCCCAATTTTTTTTGTATTTGCGCAGCATTTTTTTTGGGGGAAAAAAATACACTTTAATAAATAAAACAAAAAAAACAACACACAATATTTACCCCAATTTGTTTTGTATTTGCACAGCGTTTTTTTTTTTTTTTGGAATAAAATACACATTAATAAATAAAAAAAAAAAACACAATATTTACCCCAATTTTTTTGTATTTGTTCTGCTTTTTTGGGGAAAAAAAATACACTTTAATAAAAACAAAAACAAAAAAAACCCCAATATTTACCCCAATTTTTTTGTATTTGCTCCGCTTTTTTTTGGAAAAAAATACACTTTAATAAAAAAAAAACAAAAAAATTGGGGTAAATATTGCGTTTTTTTAAATTAAAGTGTATTTTTTTCCAAAAAAGGCGGAGCAAATACAAAAAAATTGGGGTAAATATTGTGTTTTTTTTTTTTTTTATTATTTATTAATGTGTATTTTATTCCAAAAAAAAAAAACGCTGTGCAAATACAAAACAAATTGGGGTAAATATTGTGTGTTTTTTGTTTTATTTATTAAAGTGTATTTTTTTCCCAACAAAAAGCGGAGCAAATACAAAAAAATTGGGGTAAATATTGCGTATTTTTTTATTTGCTCCGCTTTTTTTGGAAAAAAATACACTTTAATAAAAAAAAAAAAAAAAAACGCAATATTTACCCCAATTTTTTTTTTTTGTATAATGTGAAATATGATGTTACGCCATGTAAGTAGATACCCAACATGCTTTAAGATTGCGCATGCTCGTGGAATGGCGACAAACCGTGGTACTTAAAAAATCTCCATAGGCAACGCTTTAAACACCTTTTTACAGGTTACCTTTTTAGAGTTAGAGGAGGTCTAGTGCTAGAATTAGTGCTCTCACTCTAATGTTTGCGACGATACCTCACATGCGTGGTGCGAATACGGTTTACATATGCGTGCGCGACTTGCGTAAGCGCTCGCTTCTGCGCGCGAGCACGGATGAATTGGGCGCTTTACATTTTTTTTTCTTTTCTTTTTACACTGTTTATTTTTTTGTTATTTTTGTTATTTTTTTTATCACTTATATTCCTGTATGTATGAATGTAAACATCCCTTGTAATAGAAATTAAGATGAAAGGGCCTTTTTATGGAGAGATCTGGGGTCAAAAAGACCCCAAATCTCTTCTTTACCTTTTTAAAAGCAAAAGATCAAAAAAAATTATATTTATTTTTTTTTTATCTTTGAAAGAAAAATGATTTACTTCGAGCCTGGACCGGAAGTGACATCATGACCTCACTCCGGTCCTCCAAGGCCAAAGAGGCGATCAAAGAGTCTTCTACTCTTTGATTGCCTATGGGAGCAGCCAGCTGCACCGTCGGATCGTTTCCCGGGTGTACCTGGCGGAAACGATAAGCCTGAGAAACAAGGGCGAGCAGCGGAATGGGTCATACCCTCCCGCCACTTCGGAAATCGTTCCAGAGGCTCATGAGCTGCTCGGAACGGTTTCATGAGAAAGCCAACCGTCAGCTGCAAAAAACAATACCGTGGTTATGGGTGATAGCCCCGGGAAACCACTCACAAACCGCAATGTATATATACAGTATCTCACAAAAGTAAGTACACCCCTCACATTTTTGTAAATCTTTTCTTCTATCTTTTCATGTGACAACACTGAAGAAATGACACTTTGCTACAATGTAAAGTAGTGAGTGTACAGCTTGTATAACAGTGTAAATTTGCTGTCCCCTCCAAAATAACTCAACACACAGCCATTAATGTCTAAACCGCTGGCAACATAAGTGAGTACAACCCTAAGTGAAAATGTCCAAATTGGGCATAAAGTGTCAATATTTTACGTGGCCACCATTATTTTCCAGCACTGCCTTAACCCTCTTGGGCATGAAGGTCACCAGAGCTTCACAGGTTGTCACTGGAGTCCTCTTCCCCTCCTCCATGATGACATCACAGAGCTGGTGGATGTTAGAGACCTTGCGCTCCTCCACCTTCCGTTTGAGGATGTCCCACAGATGATCAATAGGGTTTAGGTCTGGAGACATGCTTGGCCAGTCCATCACCTTTACCCTCAGCTTCTTTAGCAAGGCAGTGGTTGTCTTGGAGGTGTGTTTGGGGTCGTTATCATGTTGGAATACTGCCCTGCGGTCCAGTCTCTGAAGAGAGGGGATCATGCTCTGCTTCAGTATGTCACAGTACATGTTGGCATTCATGGTTCCCTCAATGATCTGTAGCTCCCCAGTGCCGGCAGCACTCATGCAGCCCCAGACCATGACACTCC
>JBBDGP010004477.1:40000-242500 GCA_037952835.1 Lithobates septentrionalis
ATGTGCAGAACGAAAAGATTTGTTTCTAATTTGTTATTTACATAAATCTGTTTAGTTAAATTTGTTTAATTTTATTTTGTTTTTGGAATTTATTTAGCTTATTTGCGATTGAATCGATTCGAACTCCATTCAAAAATTTTATTTATTCTATTCGAAATTCAAATTTTGGAAGATGGTTATATTCTTTCTATTACATTTTTTTTCCTGTTCTTTTCTGCTATATCCTATTCTATTTGAAATTAGAATACCGGTAGATGGTTATATTCTTTCAATTGTATTATATTGTTTTTTCTATTCTATTCTTTTCTAATCTATTATTTAATTTTTTTTCCTATTCTATTTAAATTCGAATTTATTCTATTCAAATTTATTTTATTCAAAACTTAAAATCCTGGAAGATGGTTTTATTCTTTACATTTTCTTCTATTCTATTATTTTTTCTATTCTATTATTTTATTTTCTAATCTATTTTCTATTCTATTCAAAGTCAAATTTATTCTATTTGAAATTAAAATTCCATAAGATGGTTATATTCTTTCCATTTTATTCTAGTCTATTCTATTCTTTTATTTTATATTCTAATCTATCCTTTTCTATCTATTCAAAGTCAAATTTATTCTATTTGAAATACAAATATCCGGAAGATGGTTACATTCTTTCTATTTTATTTTCTATTCTATTCTAATCTATTCTTTTTTTATTCTATTTAAAATTCAAATTTCGGAAGGTTATATTCTTTCTATTTTATTCTATTCTATTCTTTTCTATTCTATTTGAATTCAAAATTATTCTATTTGAAATGTGATTTTCAGAAAATGGTTATATTCTTTCTATTTTATTCTATTCTATTGCTTTATTTTATTTTCTGTTCCTTTCTTTTCTATTCTATCCATTTTATTTTATATTCTATTTTTTATATACTTTTATTTTTTTATTCTGTTCTGTTTTACTCCTATTCTATTCCAGTCTTTTATTTTCTATTCTTCTCTATTTTATTCTATATGTTTCTATTCTTTTATTTTTTTATTCTGTTCTGTTTTACTCTTTTATATTCTATTCTTTTATTTTCTATGCTATTATTTTCTATATTATTCTATTCTTTTCTATTCCTTTTATTTTCTATTCTATTTGATTCTCTTCTGAAATTCGAAAACCATTCACATTCGATTCGAAAACTATTTGAATTTCATACAAAATGTTTGTTTTGTGATTTCAGACTCGATTTAAATTCGTTATGATTGTAATTCGGAAATTCAGATACATCCGAATTTCTGAATAACGAAAAAATTTGTCCAAATTTCGTTTCGGAATGAAACTAACTGCACATGTCTAAGGAGGGATTTCCTCTTGTTTTCCTGTTTTTTTTCTCTAGGAGACAGGAAGTGGAGGAAAATCTCCCCAAAATACGAAACGGACAGCAAAAAACTCACTGCTGCCACTGGGTCAAAGCTGCTGCATGTCCACTAGGTGGCGCACTCACTGCAGCCCCGAGACCTCCCATAACTCAATATAGCTTCTCTGGCTCCACAAAGTCACATGCCAAACCACGGAGAGGATAATTCATAAAACTATATGTGCCTAATCATACAGCTCATGGTAAATCTCAAGGCTTTATGATTAAACGCGTATAGAGCAAAACGCGTAAAAAAATAAAAAGTGATTACCGCCTCCCAGCTTTAGAAGTCTTTGAGTTATGAAGCCGGAGTTTGGTAGGCAAGGAAAGTATCCCTACCACAATTCAAGTCTCTGTTCCCTCCCAGTCTGGGGGTCTCACTTCTCCTGCTGCACAATGAGTGCTTCTGCTGAATTGTTATAGAGACAGAAGAAACCATTGAATTTTTACTGGTTGAATAGAAAAATGATTTCATGACTTTTGACTGGGGAAACCCCTAAGAGGATGTGAAATGGAGCCGGGTCCAGGATAACAATGTTTTTGTGCATTAACCCTTCATACAGCATGTTTGTTGTGACCCATTCCAACAAGGGGGGGAGGGCGTCTCCAGTGTTATATTATGTAGGACTGTTGTGTGTGTTAAAGAGAAAAAAATTATGTATAAATTTTAATTGTAATTAACCTGTTTAGCTCTCACCCTGTACACCCCTCCCCCATCGAGTAGAGAAATTTCCATATGTCTGCTATGGGGCTGTTTATTCATTGAAAACTTTGTCATTAATTAGGATAAAAAAGTAATACATATATTCTTCTACTTTCTATGTAATCTATAGGGAAAAATACAACAAAATGAAAACTATTTTTTTTCTTTCTTCTTTTTTTTCTTTTCTTTTTTGACCAGTGTTAGTTTTACTGTAAATAAAAAAAAATCCATATTATTCTATAATTTGTCCAGTTAAAAATACAATGAAAATGATGTTCCTGGTATAAAGTAGGGCAAAGTCATATGCAAATGAAATTTTCTTTAATTTTTGGCACATTTTCTTTTAGGTGACACTGAAAATAAATAAATAAAATAACAGTTTAAAGAAATAGAGTTAATTACAGTGAGGGAAAAAAACTATTTGATCTCCTGCTGATTTTGTACATTTGCCCCACTGACAAAGAAACTATCCGTCTATCATTTTAAATATTCGGTTTATTTTACCAGTGATGAGAGACAGAATAACAACCAAAATATCCAGAAAAATTACTTTAAAAAAAAAAGTTTTATAAATTGATTTGCATTTTAGCCCCCCGTTCTCATCGCCGCAACTTGACATGTCAAAACCACACGCCAGATAGCAGCCTATTGCCAGCGACGGCACTGTCCCAATCAATGCGATGCCGACTTTGCAATGTCCAAAAGTAGTTCCTGTACTACTTTTGGTGACTTCGGGTGGGCGATTTCAATAGACCTCTGTGCATGAACCCCACACAGATGTCTTTCAAATCACCCCCCCGAACTCGCACTGAAATGTGGGTTTGAAATTGTGCGAGTTTAGCTGAACACACACGATTTCAAACCCGCATTTAATGAGTGAAATAAGTATTTGATCCCCTAACAATCAGCAAGATTTCTGGCTCCCAGGTGTTTTCTATACAGGTAACGAGCTGAGATTAGAAGCACTCTCTTAAAGGGAGTGCTCCTAATCTCAGCTTTTTACCTGTATAAAAGACACCTGTCCACAGAAGCAATCAATCAGATTCCAATCTCTCCACCATGGCCAAGACCAAAGAGCTGTCCAAGGATGTCAGGGACAAGATTGTAGACCTACACAAGGCTGGAATGGGCTACAAGACCATCGCCAAGCAGCTTGGTGAGAGGGTGACAAAAGTTGGTGTGATTATTCACAAATGGAAGAAGCACAAAATAACGGTCAATCTCCCTCAGTCTGGGGCTCCATGGAGGATCTCACCTCGTGGAGTTTCAATGATGATGAGAACGGTGAGAAATCAGCCCAGAACTACACAGGAGAACCTTGTCAATGATCTCAGCTGGGACCATAGTCACCAAGAAAACAATCGGTAACACACTACACCGTCAAGGACTGAAATCCTGCAGCCCCCGCAAGGTCCCCCTGCTCGAGAAAGCACATGTACAGGTCCGTCTGAAGTTCACTAATAACCATCTGAATGATTCAGAGGAGAACTGGGTGAAAGTGTTGTGGTCAGATAAAACCAAAATTGAGCTCTTTGGCATCAACTCAACTCGCCGTGTTTGGAGGAGGAGGAATGTTGCCTATGACCCCAAGACCACCGTCCCCCACCATCATACATGGAGGTGGAAACATTATGCTTTGGGGGTGTTTTTCTGCTAAGGGGACAGGACAACTTCACCACATAAAAGGGGCGATGGACGGTGTCATGTACCCTCAATACTTGGGTGAGAACCTCCTTCCCTCAGCCAGGGCATTGAAAATGGGTTGTGGATGGGTATTCCAGCATGACAATGACCCAAAACACACGGCCAAGACAACAAAGAAGTGGCTCAAGAAGAAGCACATTAGGGTCCTGAAGTGGCCTAGCCAGTCTCCAGACGTTAATCCCATAGAAAATATGTGGAGGGAGCTGAAGGTTCGAGTTACCAAACGTCAGCCTCAAAACCTTAATGACTTGGAGAGGATCTGCAAAGAGGACAAATTCCCTCCTGAGATGTGTGCAAACCTGGAGGACAACTCCAGGAAATGTCTGACCTCTGTGCAGTGGCGTTGCTAGGGGGTGGCTTTTGGGGCTATAGCCCCAAATCTGGGACCCATAGCCCCGAGTCTCTGCAGGGGTCCCCAAGGGGCAGGGAGGCTCTCTGGGGACCCTGATGTAAGTGGGGGGCTCTCTGGGGACCCTAATGTAAGGTGGACCCTCTTCGGGAAAACCCGATTTTAAGGGGGAGGCTCTCTGGGGACACTGATTTAAGGGGGAGGCTCTCTGGGGACCCTAATGTAAGGGGGGCTCTCTGGGAACCCTGATGTAAGGGGGAGGCTCTCTGGGGACCCTGATGTAAGGGGGAGGCTCTCTGGGGACCCTGATGTAAGGGGGAGGCTCTCTGGGGACCATGATGTAAGGGGGGCTCTCTGGGGACCCTGATGTAAGTGGGGGGCTCTCTGGGGATATACACACACACATGTATATTACTGTATATACATGTGTATGCCCACCCAAGCGTATGACTTTCTTTACTATGCTGCTATGGGCTCTAGCCCCAGATCTTTTGTAGACCTAGGAACGCCCCTGCCTCTGTGATTGCCAACAAGGGTTTTGCCACCAAGTACTTAGTCATGTTTTGCGAAGGGGTCAAATATTTATTTCACTCATTATAATGCAAATCAATTTATAACTTTTTTGAAATGCATTTTTCTGGATATTTTTCTTGTTGTTCTGTCTCTCACTGGTAAAATAAACCGGCCATTAAAATTATAGACCGATCATTTCTTTGTCAGTGGGGCAAACCTACAAAATCAGCAGGGGGTCAAATACTTTTCTTCCACTCACTGTATAGCTGATCAGGGGGTAACTAAGCATCAATAAGGGGTTAAATAAAAACCTATTTTATTTGGAAAACAAAATTTACTTTTAGGCCCCGTCCACATATTGCGTAGCGGGATCAATCCCAATTTCTGTTGCCTGATTTTCATGCATTTCCGCATGTCACGCATAGGGCAGCCCCTTCACTGCAATGCGCGATTGTTGCCAAAAGAATTTCCTGCTCCTTTTTGGGCGACACGATCTTTAAACGTGCATTTCGCCATGGTTGTTGCTTGACATTCGCGATAGAATCGCACCTCTGTTTGGGGTGCCATTAAGAATAATGGCACACAAACCCGCGTCACGTGCTTTACTGCGATTCCAAATTACATGATGTGAATTGGGCCCTAAAGAAAAAAAAAAAACAATAATAAAGGTTAAAAAAATTAATAAAAAAAATCCTAACCAAGGTTAGACAGGGAAGAAGTTAAATTATAGATGATTAAGGTCAATAAGGGGTTTAAAAAAAAAACTTGTATTAAATGCTCAAAAAATAAATAAATCATAACTAAGGGACGAAGAAGACGTTAATTAGGGCTGATCAGGGCTAAGTAAGAGTCAATAAGGGGTTAAAAATACAGTTTGTTTTTTTTTTTTTTTAACTTGTAAAGTTTCTTTAACACATTGTTACGTTGTATTTACTCACTGACACTTGTAGACTAATTTCTTGTTGCAAAGAGTTTTGATTAAATTTTCAAAAACGGGGTACAAACAGTAAATAATTATTTATTTTTAATATTAGTTAGATTATTTTCAAGTGGTATTTTACCCAGAGTGTCTGCATTGTGACAACAACCCCTTCTGTGTAATACAAAGCAATTCCCGGCTGTCATTTTGAAAATTAAAAAAAAAAATTATTGAAAGGAAAAACCATTTTAAAGGGTAAAAAAAAAAAAAAATCCATAACTAAGGGGAGAAGGGGTAGAAGACATTAATTAGGGCTGATTACAGTTAACAAAAGGTCAATAAGGGGTTAAAAATAACATTAAAAAAAAAAAAAAAACTGGCAACGTTTCTTTAATCGATGAAATATGCAGATCAAAGGTCACATCTCTGACCTCCATATGAATGACATAGTAAATAAAACAAAGCAATACATTGTTACATTTTATTTACTCACTGATACTTGTAGACCAGTGATGGTGAACCTTGGCACCCCAGGTGTTTTGGAACTACATTTCCCATGATGCTCAACTACACTGCAGAGTGCATGAGATATCATGGGAAATGTAGTTCCAAAACATCTGGGGTGCCAAGGTTCACCATCACTGTTGTAAACTATCTTCAAGTGGCATTTTACCCAGGAGTGACTGCGCTGTGACAACAACCCCTTCTGTGTGATATTAGAATTATGTAATTGTGTATTATGAAGCAATTTCCCGCCTGTCCTTCCTTTTATTATTATTATTATTATTATTATTTTAAAGACAGCTGGGAATTGCTTCATAATACACAATTACATCATTCTAATATTACACAGAAGGGGTTGTTGTCACAATGCAGGTACTCCTGGGTAAAATGCCACTTGACGATAGTCTACAAGTATCAGTGAGTAAATATAATGTAACAATGTATTGTGCTTCATTGTATTTACTAGGTCATGCATATGGAGGTCAGTGATGTGATCTTTTGATCTGCATATATCATCAAATATAGAAACTTTACAAGTTAAAAAACAAACCAACTGTAGTTTTAACCCCTTATTGACTCTTACTTAGCCCTGATCAGCCCTAATTAACTTCTTCTTCCCCTTCTCCCCTTTAGTTATAATTTTTTTATGATTATTTTTTAATTAATGCTTTAATTAATTAATTTTTAAAGCATTTAATATTGTTTTTTCTTTTATTCTGTTTTTTTTAATCTTTTTTAAATGACAGCCGGATTTGCTTTGTATTACACAGAAGGAGGGGCTGTCGCAATGGGTAAAATGCCACTTGAAGACAGTCTACAAGTATGAGTGAGTAAATACAAAGTAACAACGTATTGCTTTGCTGTATTTACTATGTCATTCATACGGAGGTCAGAGATGGGAACTTCGATCTGCATATCTCATCAATTAAAGAAACTTTACAGAAAAAAAAACTGTATTTTTACTCCCTAATTGACCCTTAATTAACCCTAATCTTCTCCCCTTAGTTATAAATGTATTTATTATTTTTTGATCCTTTAAAATAGTTTTTCCTTTTATGCTTTTATATATATACATATATTTAAAAAGGATCAAATAAATGAATTATAACTAAGGGGAGAATGGAAAGAAGATGCTAAACAGAGCCGATTAGGGTTAATTAAGGTTCAATTAGGGGTTAAAAATACAGTTTTTGTTTTTTTCTGTAAAGTTTCTTTAATTGATGAGATATGCAGATCGAAGTTCCCATCTCTGACCTCCAAATGAATGACATAGTAAATACAGCAAAGCATAACGTTGTTACTTTGTATTTAACCCACTGATACTTGTAGACTGTCCTCAAGTGGCATTTTACCCATTGCGACAGCCACTCCTTCTGTGTAATACAAAGCAATTCCCTGCTGTCATTAAAAAAAAAAAAAAAAAAAAGGGGGGGGGGGGGGAAACCATATTAAAGGCTCAACAAATAATAAATAAAATCATAACTAAGGGGTGAAGGGGAAGAGGAAGGTAATTGGGGTTAGTTAAGGGTCAATAAGGGGTTAACAATACAGTTTATTTTTTCTCTGCTTTCTTTCATTGGTGAGATATGCAGATCGAAGGTCACATCTCTGACCTCCTTATGAATGACATAGTAAATACAACGAAGCACAATACATTGTTACATTGTATTTACTCACTGATACTTGTAATGTTGACTATTGTCAAGTGGCATTTTACCCATTGCGACAGCCACTCCTTTTGTGTAATACAAAGCAATTCCCGGCTGTCATTTTGAAAAAAAAAAAAAAACAACAGAATAAAAGAAAAAACAATATTAAAGGATCAAAAAAATTATAAATAAACAAATAAATAGAATAAAGAAACCTATAATTAAGGGGAGAAGGGGATGAAGAAGTTAAGTAGAGCCGATTAGGGTTAATTAAGGGTCTATAAGGAATTAAAAAGACAGTTATGCAGATTCAAGGTCACATCTCTGACCTGCATATGAATGACATAGTAAATATAATGAAGCAATATGTTGTTACATTGTATTTATTTACTGACACTTGCAATTTTTCACCAATCTGTTTTTTTTCTAGTTTTTGCCCTTTTTTTTGCCATTGTAGATGTCAATAGAAAGCTTTTTGCCTTTCTTCATAAATACCCCCTGTTGTAAATTTCCTAAAATTTTAGGTATCGCCCCCCCCTTTGCCCCCCCCCCTTTCCCAAACTATGTACTGACCTTGTGTTTTCTCAGCATTTTGCAATAATAATGAAATTTCTGTCCTTTTTGTCTTGCAGCCTCCACCGTCTTGCACAAGGGTCACCCCCGGCTCCAATCATACGGACGGGCCCCGCTGGCCCCCACTCAGACCCCCGAACTTTAGGGAACAATGACAAGACCCCCCCTTTCTCTCCCCCCCCGAGCACAGCTCACTAGTGTGAAGTCACTAACAAGGACACGTGTGTGGTGTGTGTGAGCACCGGCCCCGGGACAGAAACCATGGACAAGGTGTGATCCGTGTCCCCGGACAGTCCCACTACACCGGCCAATGGCAAGAGGGCACCTCGGTGTAAAGGCCATTTTCTACAAAACGGCCTGGGACGAATCATATCCATACAGCAACCTGATAACGAAACATTGTTACAACATATGGCGTGTACAAAGGTCTTCCCCTTATGTTATTTTATTTTTCTGAAAATTCTAATATAAAATGTTCTTCGTGAAGGATGTTGGCGTCTTATTTCCGAAAGATTCCGAAATTTTACCGAAGGGATTCCTAATAGTATAAAATTCTGTGTATTCTGTATGGAAAGTTCTCCCTCTGTCTGCCTCTCTGTATTAGGGATGAGCTGAACATACCCCCAAACATTATATATTTTTAAGAAGAGACCAGAGAGAATAAAATGGTGGGTGTTGCAATTTTTTTATGTCCCACGGAATTTGCGCAGCGATTTTTCAAACAATTTTTTTTTTAAAATACACTTTAATGAATTTTATTGCAAAAAAACACAATATAAAACATACATTTTTGAGGGAGTCTTTCTGAGCATTAATGAATCCAAACCCCATTAAAGTCAATGGGAGCCACATTTCCACAGCCAATAGGCAAGAGATTGTCAAACAAATGAAATGGGGGGGGGGGGGGGGTTTGGGGGTCAAGGCACCGCTCTGGGGAAAATGTACTAAAGCAAAAAAAAAATTAAATTCAGTTCAGGGAGCAGCCACATTAACTACTTCCCACCCAGGCCAATTAAGTCATTTCTTTCCTATGTGTAAAAATCATTTTTTTTTTTGTGCTAGAGATTTACTCAGAACCCCAAACATAATAAATATTTATTTAACATATATTTTAAGTAGAGGCCCTAGAGAATAAAATGGTGGGTGTTGGAATTTTTTATGTCACATGGTGTTTGCGTAGTGATTTTTTTTAAACACAATTCTTTTGGAAAAAATACACTTACACGCTAAAAAGAAAAAAATACATAACACAATTTTTTTGTTAAAATATAAAAGTTGATGTTACACCAAGTAACTAGATACCTAACATGTCACGCTTTAAAATTACGCAAGCTCGTGGTGCGGCACCAAACTATGGTACATAAAATCCCCTATAGGCGATGCTTTAAAAAAGTTTAAAGTTACAGAAGAGGTCTAGCGCTAGAATTATCTTGCTATAACGTTCACGGCGATACCTCACATGGTGCAAACACCGTTTACATATGCGGGTGCGACCTACGTATGCGTTCGCTTCTGCGTGCGAACACAGGGGCATGAAGGCGCTTTAAAAATTAATGGAGACATAATATTTTTTTTTTTTTTACACTATCTAATTATTATTTTTTTTATCACTTTCATTCCCATTACAAGAAATGTAAGCATCCCTTGTAATAGGAATAAGGCATGACAGGTCCTCTTTATGGAGACATCTAGCGTCTATATGACACCCAAACTCTCCTCTACCTTGGAAAGCATTAGATAAAAAACAGTACAATACAAAAAAAAACAATCTCTGCTTTCCAGGCAGTATTTACATCTGCCAAAGCCGGAAGTGACGTCATCACGCCGCTTTTGGCCTCTCATAGAGATGGGCAGGGACCATTTGGTTTATGGCCAGCTCTATGGTAACCTAGCGGCACCGCCGGATCAGATCCCGGGCTCCCAGATCGCATGGGAGAGCCCGTAAAGGCGCAGTTGGGCAATGGGAGGGGGACGTCCCCTTCCGTTGCCTGTAAAAGTAATCCAGCAGCTAATCAGCCACTAGGATGGCTTTTACGTTGTAGGGAATCACTGGCTGAAATTAAAAGATACCAGGATGGTGCCTGTAGCTGCAACCATCTTCCCGATATCTCCACTTCAAGTCCAGGACGTCATATGATATCCTATGGGTGGGAAGTGGTTAATAAGGGTTCAAGGGAGGAAGAAAAAAAACAAAACGCTGCACTCCTAGAAAGCAGCCCGGGGCATTGGAGGGTAAGAGGGGCTTCAGCCTAGCTCTATTCAGGCTATACCATCTGATGCGTTTTGCCCTGCCCACAGGGCTTAGTTATAGTTTAAACCCTATAGGTGGGGCAAAACGCGTCGGTGGGCATGGCTTGGATGGAGCCAGGCTGAAGCTGCTCTTATGCTCTGACACCCCGGGCTGCTTCCTAGGAGTGTGGCGTTTTGTTCCTTCCTCTCCTGTGTGTATTGAGCCGGGGCGGGCTCTTCCCATGATGGCCTACCCAAGGATGAGACATCGGAGCACATAGGCTGTGGGCTTGGAGTAGAACCCATCCAATTTATGGTCCCCATGCTTACAGGGCAACATAAAAAATGCAAAATTCCTTTAAATAACATGCCTGGGGGGGATACCTTGACCCTGCCTGTGAAGTAGCACATCTGTACGATGTACACAACCTACTACAACACCCCTGACGTTTACTAACATAAAAAAATGACAGTTAAGTTGCCATTAAATGACAGTTCCCTGCAGCTTACTTCTGTTTGTAAATAAAATGGCCAGAGATTCCCTTTATCTATATCTTAGATGTGGATCTGGTATAGATGTCAATGGGGGATCCCACAATAAAAAGCATCACCAGGTTCCCCCTAAAAAATACTTAAGAGGCCCTTATCCTTGATGAGGGTGTGGTATAAATGTCAAGGGCGAACCACGCAAAAAAAAATGACGTGGGGCCCCCTCCTGAACCAAGCCAGGCCACGTAGGTACCTTGCCAGGTCTGGCAAAGTATGTTTTTTCAAGCTTGATGAGGACAAGGGCCCCTTCCGCAGAACCCTGGCCTGGTGGTTCTTGGTGGGGGTGTTCTTCGAGCAGGGGTCCTTTTGGAATCTGGAAACTTCCTTTAAAAGAAAGGGGTCCCCCAATTGAAGGCTCCCCTCTTGTGATTTAGTAAAGGTTACATGTTACCCCTATTTAAAAAAAAAATGGAGATGTCAATGGGGGCAGAGAGACTCCTCTGAATCCTAGCTGTGGGACAATTATACCTGTTCATTATCTTTTTGCTGATGTATGTCCCCCAAAACCCAAATATGGCTTTTTGGAAAGTCCACCATATCCTGGCATAACCTTTTAGGTTTCTACAATGAGGAGACATTAGGGGGAGGCTGACCCACAATTAGGTTAATTGTCTTGATTGTGTTATCCTCGGCCTGGTGGCCCGGTATGGGTGCCTGCCATTTTTTTTTTCGCTGTCCATGTCCCTGCTGGGGAGGTTCCCCTCCATTAATATTCCTGATGACCATCACCACCTAGGCACAAAGTGATGTGAAAATTTTACAGTTGTCCCTGGAACAGGGAATGAGGGGAAATTTTCTGAAAACTTCTAAAGACTTCCAAAAAGAGGGAATTTGGAAATTGTTACTTCCTATTGCATCTCCAGTTCTGGAAATGACTTTGTGGCTTTACACTACAAGAGCATACTTGCCAACCTCATTAGTCCTAGTTCCCTGGCACTATTACCCTCTCCACCGCCTCACTCTTGACACGCCCACTTTCTGGTTGGTCACGTGATGTCCAGACAATGCCGTATTTTTGGTTTTGTCCCCCCCCCCACTAAATATGCAGGAAACACCCACTTGTGGCCATGATCACCCTTTTTTTTTTTTTTTAGTTACTGCCCATGCTCAGTAACTCAAATAATGGTGATGCTGTAATCCCCGGACAGAGCCCGGGACACAAGTGTGAGGTAGGCATGTGCACTGCCGAAAAAATGTGTTCATTTTAGTTTCCTTTTGTTTTTTTTTTTCGTTTTTCTGGTCATTCGTTATGATCGAAATTCGTAAATTCGAAAATTCAGAACTTCGAAAATGAGAACGAAAATCCGAAAAATTTGAAATCATAGTTAACTAATCAATAATAACTAACCAATAAATTATAGGTATTGGAATTCCCTTTCAAATTTGGCTGTCAGTGAACGTAATGAATACGAATTTATCTGAAATTATGAATTATCCGAAATAATGAATGCCGCATCTAAACAAATGGAACGGAATGAGATAATAATAATAATAATAAAAGTTTTTATTATTGTTATTTATTATTATTCATTCGTTCCCTTACATTTGTTTAGATGCGGCAATCGTTATTTTGGGTAATTCTTAACTTCTGATAAATTTGTATTAGTTACGTTCACTAACAGCCAAATGTGATTTATTATTAGCTAGTTATTATTTCAGATTTTTTAATTTTTGGGTATTCGGATTTTCGTTCTTTTGAATTTTCGTTCTTATTTTCGGATTCTGAATATCCGAATATAGGGAATACAGGCTTTCGTTAATTTGGATATTTCCGAATTAACAAATTTGTTTTTTAGGAACAACCATACACACACTGATGATTGTACTGCACAATTTCTTAAAATCATTTAAGCTTTTTAGTATACAACAAATTTATAAAATATGCAAAAAACCAACACTGAAGGCTGACACAAGGTGCTTGATCCTCATACAAAGTAAGTACATATTTCCAAACTGTTAATTCCGCAAGATGGATACTTGTAAAGTATGTGATGTTAATCTTGCGGATAGGCCAACACGTTACAATAAACTCTTCCTCAGGGGGATAGACTGGATTTCTGGAATATACAAACTTCTAGGCTATTCACATTTTTATATAAAGCTTTCACATGTTACCTATTTAACAAATATCATACCACTTACATGAGGATTATCGAATGCATATGTACTAAAAGCACTGTTAATCTCTCCCATGGGGTCCGCCACCACCCAGGAGGGAGAAGACACACAAAGGGCTTCCTAGAAGGTCTCTGCTGTAGCTGGGAATTAATTGACAGGTTATATAAATTACTTATACAGTGCTCAGCATAAATGAGTACATCCCTTTTGAAAAGTAAGATTTCACTCAATATCTCAATGAACACAAGAACAATTTCTAACATTTTGACTAAAACTGAGTTTTATAGAACATTTGTTTAGCTCATTACATGAAAGTAAGGTTAATAATACCAGTTAGATTACAAAATCTTCAGTTTTACTCAAATTAGACAATGCCAAAAATTAATACACCCGGCAACAGAAACTCCTCCATCTAGTATTTTGTATGACCTCCATTATTTGTAAGGACAGCACCAAGTCTTCTAGGCATGGAATTGTTGGCAACATATTGCAGCATTTTAACTTTTTCCATTCTTCAAGAAGGACCTCTTTTAGAGCCTGGATGCTGGATGGAGAGTGATGGTTGTCTCTTCAGAATTCACCATAGGTGTTCCCCGATTGGGTTCAGATCAGGAGACATACTTGGCCACTGAATCACTTTAACCCAATTCTTCTTTAGAAATGCAACAGTGGCCTTAGAGTTGTGTTTTGGATCATTGTCATGTTGGACAAGTGCACGACGACCAAGGGTACGGAGTGATGGTAGCACCTTCTATTTCAATATACAATATAGTACATCTGTGAATTCATGATACCATCAATGAAGTGCAGAGTCATACATCATACAGTTTTGAAGCCATCAGTTCCACAAACATTTATCTTGGTCTCATCACTCCAGAGTACAGAGTCCCAGTAGTCTTCTTCTTTATCAGCATGGGCCCTGGCAAATTCTAGATGGGCTTTTTTGTGCATGGGGCTTTAGAAGAGGCTTCCTTGATGACACCCATGTATGCCATTCTTCTGCAGTGTATGCTGTATTGTGTCACGGGAAACAATCACCCCAGTTTGGCTTTCTACTTCTTTAGCTAACTGCACTGAACTTGCATGGCGATTTTCTTCAACCCTTCTCACAAGACGCTCCTGCCGAGGTGTTAACTTCTGTGGACAGCCTGGATGTCTCTGAGATGGTTGCAGTTCCATCTTTGTTACATTATTTGTATCACTTTTGCTCCAGTATTCTGACTGATAAGTAAAGCTTTGCTGATCTTCTTGTAGCCTTCACCTTTCTTGTGTAAAGAAATTACATTTTCGTTCTCAGGCATTGTGACATTTCTCTTCCATGGCGTCCCATAGCTGACTACATGAAATGGGAGGGGTTTTCTTTGTTAAGTAATGCCCTTTTATAATCACCTGTCTGCTGGACACCTTTTTAACCAGTTAACAACCGCGCCATAGCCGAATGACAGCTCAATAACTCTGGGAATGTGTACTATGACGTCGTCCCAGAATCGGGCGCACACCCAGGAATATCCGTGAGTGCTCCGATGACAGCGGCCATTTACCACGTGATCGATCCATCCAATAAAAGAGTGATCAGTTGTAAATAAGCCAGCGCATGCCCGGCTTAGCTCTCCACTCTCCGTACTAATCGGTACAGTGTGAGAGGAGAGGGGAGAGATCGGGTGCAGCAGTACTGTGGGCTTGATCTGTAGTGCCTCATCCATCCATCCATGCTCAGCCATCCCCATCCATGCTTATCTATCCCCATCCATGCTCAGCCATCCCCATCCATGCTCAGCCATCCTATCAATGCTCAGCCATCCCATCCATGCTCAGCCATCCCCATCCATGCTCAGCCATCCCCATCCATGCTCAGCCATCCTATCCATGCTCAGCCATCCCATCCATGCTCAGTCATCCCCATCCATGCTCAGTCATCCCCATCCATGCTCAGCCATCCCCATCCATGCTCAGCCATCCCCATCCATTCTCAGCCATCCCCATCCATAATCATCCATGGCTCATCCATCCACATTCATGGCTCAGCCATCCCCATCCATGGCTCCACATCAGTTCTCATCCATGCCATTACAGTGCCCATCAGTGCCACTACAGTGCCTTACAAAAGTGTAATAGGTAGTCAAATTAGATTGGAAATGTATGCCCCCTAGAACACCTGACGGTGCTCCCTGCATGTTGGACCTCTGTATGTGGCCAGGTTGTGTAAAAGTCTCCCACATGTGGTATCGCTATACTCAGGAGGAGTAGTAGAATATATTTTGGGGTGTCATTTTTGCTATGTACATGCTATGTGTTAGAAATATTGTATAAATAGACAACAATTATTTTCTTTTTCTTTCCACATTTTCCAAAAACTTGTGGAAAAAAATGACATGTTCAAAAGACTCATTATGCCTCATAGAATATACGTTGGGGTGTTTGCTTTCCAAAATGGGGTTAGTTTTTTGGGGCGTTTCCATTGTCCTGGTGCTGACGGTGCTCCCTGCTAGGGATGAGCCGAACACCCCCCTGTTCGGTTCGCACCAGAACTTGCGAACAGGCAAAAAATTAGCTCAAACACGCGAACACCGTTAAAGTCTATGGGACACGAACATGAATAATCAAAAGTGCTCATTTTAAAGGCTTATATGCAAGTTATTGCCATAAAAAGTGTTTGGGGACCCGGGTCCTGCCCCAGGGGACATGGATCAATGCAAAAAAAGTTTTCAAAACGGCCGTTTTTTCGGGAGCAGTGATTTTATTAATGCCTAAAGTGAAACAATAAAAGTGTAATATTCCTTTAAATTTCGTACCTGGGGGGGTGTCTATAGTATGCCTGTAAAGGGGCGCATGTTTCCCGTGTTTAGAACAGTCTGACAGCAAAATGACATTTCAAAGGAAAAAAAGTCATTTAAAACTACTCGCGGCTATTAATGAATTGCCGGTCCGACAATAAACATAAAAGTTCATTGATAAAAACAGCATGGGAATTCCCCACAGGGGAACCCCGAACCAAAATTAAAAAAAAAATGACGTGGGGGGTCCCCCTTAATTTCATATCAGGCCCTTCAGGTCTGGTATGGATATTAAGGGGAACCCCGGCCAAAATTAAAAAACAAATTGGCATGGGGTCCCCCCAAAAATCCATACCAGACCCTTATCCAAGCACGCAACCTGGCAGGCCGCAGGAAAAGAGGGGGGACGAGAGAGCGTCCCCCCTCCTAAACTGTACCAGGCCACATGCCCTCAACATTGGGAGGGTGCTTTGGGGTAGCCCCCCAAAACACCTTGTCCCCATGTTGATGAGGACAAGGGCCTCATCCCCACAACCCTGGCCGGTGGTTGTGGGGGTCTGCGGGCGGGGGCTTATCGGAATCTGGAAGCCCCCTTTAACAAGGGAACCCACAGATCCCGGCCCTCCCCCCTGTGTGAAATGGTAAGGGGGTACAAGAGTACCCCTACCATTTCACAAAAAAACTGTCAAAAATGTTAAAAATGACAAGAGACAGTTTTTGACAATTCCTTTATTTAAATGCTTCTTTTTTCTTCTATCTTCTATCTTCCTTCGGTTTCTTCCTCCATCTTCTTCTTCTTCTGGTTCTTCCCCCGGTGTTCTTGTCCGGCATCTCCTCTGCGGCGTCTTCTTCTCTTCATCTTCTTCTCCGGGCCGCTCCGCATCCATGATGGCATGGTGGGAGGCTCCCGCTGTGTGACGCTTCTCCTCTTCTGATGGTTCTTAAATAATGGAGGGTGGGGCCACCCGGTGACCCCGCACCCCTCTGACGCACGGGGACTTGACGGGGACTTCCCTGTGGCATTCCCCGTCACGTCAGAGGGGGGTGGGGGTCACCGGGTGGCCCCGCCCTCCGTTATTTAAGAACCGTCAGAAGAGGAGAAGCGTCACACAGCGGGAGCCTCCCACCATGCCATCATGGATGCGGAGCGGCCCGAGGAGAAGAAGGGAAGAAGACGCCGCGGAGGAGATGCCGGACGAGAACACCGGAGGAAGAACCAGAAGAACCAGAAGAAGAAGAAGATGGAGGAAGAAACCGAAGGAAGATAGAGGATAGAAGATAGAAGAAAAAAGAAGCGTTTAAATAAAGGAATTGTCAAAAACTGTCTCTTGTCATTTTTAACATTTTTGACAGTTTTTTTGTGAAATGGTAGGGGTACTCTTGTACCCCCTTACCATTTCACACAGGGGGGAGGGCCGGGATCTGGGGGTCCCCTTGTTAAAGGGGGCTTCCAGATTCCGATAAGCCCCCCGTCCGCAGACCACCACAACCACCGGGCAAGGGTTGTGGGGATGAGGCTCTTGTCCCCATCAACATGGGGACAAGGTGCTTTGGGGGGCTACTCCAAAGCACCCTCCCAATGTTGAGGGCATGTGGCCTGGTACGGTTCAGGAGGGGGGCCGCTCTCTCGTCCCCCCCTCTTTTCCTGCGGCCTGCCAGGTTGCGTGCTCGGATAAGGGTCTGGTATGGATTTTTGGGGGGACCCCACGCCAATTTTTTTTAAAATGTTGCCGCGGTGTTCCCCTTAAAATCCATACCAGACCTGAAGGGTCTGGTATAGATTTTGAGGGGGGCCCCACGCCATTTTTTTTTAAATTTTGGCCGGGGTTCCCCTTAATATCCATACCAGACCTGAAGGGCCTGGTATGGAATTTAGGGGGACCCCCCACGTCATTTTTTTAAAAATTTTGGTTCGGGGTTCCCTTGTGGGGAATTCCCATGCCGTTTTTTATCAATGAACTTTTTTGTGTATTGTCGGACTGGCAATTCATTATAGCCGCAAGTAGTTTTAAATGACTTTTTTTCCTTTGAAATGTC
This sequence comes from Lithobates septentrionalis, assembly GCA_037952835.1. Taxonomy (NCBI): domain Eukaryota; kingdom Metazoa; phylum Chordata; class Amphibia; order Anura; family Ranidae; genus Lithobates; species Lithobates septentrionalis. The sequence continues at coordinate 58,015 of JBBDGP010004477.1, forward strand.
ATTTTGCTGTCAGACTGTTCTAAACACGGGAAACCTGCGCCCCTTTACAGGCATACTATAGACACCCCCCAGGTACGAAATTTAAAGGATATTACACTTTTATTGTTTCACCTAAAGCATTATTAAAATCACTGCTCCCGAAAAAACGTCCGTTTTCAAAACTTCTTTTTGCATTGATCCATGCCCCCTGGGGCAGGACCCAGGTCCCCAAACACTTTTTATGACAATACCATGCATATAAGCATTTAAAATTAGCACTTTTGATTTCTCCCTTTGACTTTTAATTAACTATACTCACCTGTAGTTGAATTCTTGTTAATTTAGGATTTTGTTATCTAAAATTTTAGCTTCGCTCCTAAGACTTTCATTGGGGTGTGATCATTTTTGCAACATGGTCTTAAATTAATTTTTTAGAAAAAATACTTTTTTTTGGGTGCAAATTAACAAATCTTGGTTGCAATCAATGGGCCGCATTTGTGGGAGTATTTTGTAGTCTAATGTCCCATAGAAAATGTTCATTCTGAAAAGAAAGTAAATGTTTTCTGACAGATCAGTGTACTCATTTATGCTAAGCACTGTATATGATGATTTTAATCCATGTTGTTCTCACATGTTATACTTACCTCTGCAGTGGCTGGTTGGTTTTTTTTTGGGGGGGTGGGGCGGCAGACAACCACCCCTCCTCAGTTGGCCGGTGGCACCCCCCCTGCTCCCGCCTGGTTGGGTCACCCACACCCCCCCCTGGGGGTCTCATGGTCGATCGGTCATCCAACTCACAATTACCCCATCTGGGTTTCCGAGTGGGCAGCGCTCCTACAGACAACGGGCGGGTGTCTTCTCCTCCTCCTCTGCATTACGGCGGTTCTAGCCGTGCATCTCCTCCTTCCTCGGCATCCAATAGGATCACCTGTCCTTTCAGTCAATCGAGTGACGGGTCTCAGGACCCGCATTCTGATTGGCCAGGAGGAGGATCTGTGTGAGAATAACGAATATTAATTTGCTATTGTCACACAACTGGGTGGGATCAGGGTACAGTGTTCTGCCCCCCCAAGCCCACCCTTTTTTGAAGCCTATTAGAGTCTCTGGCTCTAATCACGTCCTCCAAAAAAACTCCCGCCCCATTGGAATCCATGCATCCGGCGGCCTGCATTAGGGGGCCGGACGCATGGATAAGGGGCGGTGCCCGTGCGCCCCTAATGGATGGGCCAAACTGCAGCTCTGTGTAATGGCTTTGCACAGAGCAGACCTAATCCTCCTCTTCTCGGGTCTCCCCGCCGGCACTTTGCCCCCCCCCCCCCCTGCTGAGTGCCCCCATAGCAATCCATTTGTGTGTGCTCGCTCCTAAGCTAGCTCTGTGTGTCTATAGACACACAGTGTGTGGCTTGGCCCCACCCCGTGCTCCCTCCTGACTGGTTGTGATTGACAGCAGTGGGAGAGCCTGTTGCCTCTCTGTCCAATGAGAAGAGAGAGAGCCGAAAGAGCTGCTTCTCTTGTGCACATCGCTGGATCGAGACCGGGCTCAGGTAAGTAATAGGGGGGGGGGGGGGCTGCATGCATACAATGCGCAAAGGTAAAAAACAAGCAGAAGGAAAGACTATTGCGATAGCCAGCTATGATATGCATGGAAGGAGGAGTGGTCGCACATAGGGGCTACTAAAATTAAAACTTGCGCACACGTATCTGGCAGTTGAAGGCAAAAGCACACCAAAAGCATTTTCCTTTAATAGAAAAGCATTTTCTTTCATGTACAAATGAGAATGACTTTGTGTTATCCGGCTATGGGAGATGCTAGCAATGCTTGGAAGAGTTCTACTTTAAATACTGATACAGTCTTGCAGCGCTGGTGGTGGTTTTGTGTTAGTGGCACGAGGATGTGTGAGGATCAGATGGCGTGGACACACCCGGAAATATCCGCTCATGTTTCTGCAACCCCCTTTCACGGATGATAAATATATACCGCGACTGTCCGGCTACATAATGCAGAGTCTGCAGTCCTCCTAGGGGCAGGCGAAGCTTCTGTCCTCAGATATGTCGAAGGTCTGGCGGGTGTTCCCCGAGAAAGAGATGATTTGGGGCAAACAGGCCATGGATTTTCTGCAAGGAGAACACAGGAGGACGAGTCAGCAAAGGGTTAAAGCTGAAGTTTAAAATACCCTTTCGGCCTGCAATTACATTTTTTTAATCAAATAATTTCATTTTTGAGAAATGCCTCTTTTGAGACACGGTGATCTCATCATTTTCTGGTGTTTGCTGCATTAGAAGATCAAGTTTGGTGGGAGGGGCTGGCAGGCTCCTGTAAACATCACATTGCCATATATCATGTGAGAGAACAAATCCCAGGCATCCCTTTAGATATGCATGCTCCTCCCCACTGGGAGGAGCATGCTCATCTAAAGGGATGATCACATCCCCAGCATCCCATTAGACATGCATGCTCCTCGCTGCTAGCTACTGGGTGCTGCAGACTTTAGTTGTGCAATCTGGTGATCACTCTAACAGACTGTAATAAAGCGACTGATACACAGATTGCACAGCTAAAGCCTGCAGCACCCAGTAGCTAGCAGCGAGGACTAGAGCATGCATGTCTAATGGGATGCTGGGGATGTGATCAATGCTCAGGAACAGCAGTACTGTGACTGACCTCAGCCCTAAAGATCATGCCCACGAAGGGCAAAAATAATTCATTTTTTTTTATTATGCCTTCTGTGTCCCTCTGATTGAGCAGGTCTCGCAGGATGTATTGAGGTCTCCTCCTGTTCAGCTGAGCTGGACTTAAGATGTCTTGGGGTCACCTCCTGTTATCAAAGCAGATGTCTGCCCTTTAAGTAATGCTGACTGTCCAGCTACCCCTGGCACAGATACCCACCCCCACACTGACCACACAGAATGGTTTAGTACAGTGATGGCAAACCTTGGCACCCCAGATGTTTTGGAACTACATTTCCCATGATGCTCCACTACACTACAGAGTGTCTGAACATCATGGACAATGTAGTTCCAAAACATCTGGGGTGCCAAGGTTCTCCATCACTGGTTTAGTATATCACAATAAAGTAAAAAACAATTCTCCAAGCAAAAGACAGAAGTGTAGCTCAACACTTTCACTCTCGGCTGACCCTTCCGACCAGATAGCTATAGGTCAGGGCCCCGTCAGGTAGGCTGTACAGGGCCCCATGATCAGTGCTGGGACAAGGTCATCTAGAGCCTGGGGGGGGGGAACATGCCAAATTGCATCCCTCCCCCCCCCAAGATATATGAGCATTATGTGTCAGTGAAAAACCACTCCCCCCCCAAAAAAATTGAGCACTAATCTGCATGCTCACCCCATAAGCACCCAGCTCAAACCCTCTCTCCTCAAATGCCCCCAGCACAAATCCCCCCCCCCCCAAAAGGGAAATCTCCCCCTCTAAACCCTCCCCCCAAAAAATGTTCCCCCTCCAAGCACAAATCCTCTCCCCCCCACTCCAACCCCCACCCCCTCACCCCTTCAGCACAAATTCCCCAATCCACCATCCTGGCACAAATCCAGCCCGCAAATTTCCCCTCCTTGTACAAATACCCCAAAATCATCCCTACCAGCACAAATCCCCCCAGCCCCCTCCCAAAAAAAAATTTCCCCTCCACCATATTACCTTAATAGCACAAATCCTCCTCCCCCATTCCCCTTCCGAACACAAATCCCCCCCGAATCACCACTCCTAGCACACCTGCCCAAATGTGTCCTCCTTGAACAATTCTTACCCCCTGCTTCTCCCTAAATTCCCCTTCTCAATACAAATCCCCTCCCCCAACCAATCTCCTTGTGGTGCCCCCCACCTCACATGATATCACAGTGCCCAGGGCAGCCTCCCCTCCTGCCCACCCCCTTGTCCCGGCCCTGCCCATGATTTCCAATGGCTGCCATGTAAAGACCGCTCAGTAACTGGTCTTGTCTCCGACCCCTCCTGTAGTTTTCTGCAGGCATCCTGTAGTGGGTGGGGCCTGCTGGGCCCCTCCCACAGCTCTGCTCTCTCTCCTTGTACAGGGTGACTTGTCTTGTCTCCACCCCCTTCCTGTAGCTTTCTACAGGTATCCTGTAATGGGTGGGGGGCTGCCCATTACCCATTTTTTAGGGCGTAAGACAGAACAGGAAATGAGGGGGGATTCCCTAAATCCCAACTCCTGGGAAAGTAAAAATCCCTCTATGCAGTGGGGCTGCTGAAAAAAATCGCAACATTTTTCCTTGAATAATCCAGATGGACAAATATATTTAACTTTCAAATGTTCAGAGGAGCTAAAGATAATTGGGGGGCGGGGGGGGGGGGGGGGGAGCTACATGCTGTCCAATGCCACCGGTCAGCTTTCCTGAGCCACAAATGGCAGCCTAGATAAGCAATTTCAGCATCTGTTCTCTTTTAATGAAAGTCATCGGCTGTACTGATTGGTTGTCGTGGCCTAGGTCCAGTGGTCTACCGTTATCTCTTTACCTTCTGTTCATGGGCAGTTCAGTCATACACAGCGTCCCGCTAAATTCCGGCCCTCTTCTCCAAAATCCTCTGCCGTTCACTCGAATCTCAACCTGTTTTAAGAGGCAAAGTTGGGTCCCGTGGGCAGCCATGCCTCGGCCCTCCAGTGTCTGCTTTGGACTGGAGGCAGGAAAGACGAATCAGGTGAGTCAATGATACAAGACGTCTGGGGGTGTACAAGGCAAAAATGGAGAGAGAAAGGAAGGAGAGGAAAGGAAAGAAAAGAAAGGAGAGGAAAGGAAACAAAGGAGAGGAAAGAATGGAAAAGAAAAAAAAAAGAAAAAAGGAAAGAAAGAAAGGTGAAATGCTCACATGGTGATTTTGGTTTTGGGGCTGCTGGAATTTCCGCTGTTCAGGACGACCTCCATGGTGATGCTGATGTCTTTTAGCTCAGACAAGGTGAACTTCAGCAAGATTTGATTAGCTGTCAGAAATACAAGAGAAGCCATGATCTCAATTCATTGTATAGAGAGAAGACAAGCCATGATCTCAATTCATTGTATAGAGAGAAGACAAAGCATGATCTCAGCTCAATGTATAGATAGAAGGCATGATCCCAGCTCAATGTATAGATAGAAGGCATGATCTCAGCTCAATGTATGGAGAGAAGACAAGCCATGATCTCAGCTCAATGTATGGAGAGAAGACAAGCCATGATCTAAGCTCAATGTATGGAGAGAAGACAAGCCATGATCTAAGCTCAATGTATGGAGAGAAGACAAGCCATGATTTCTACTCAATGTATAGATAGAAGAGAAGCCATGATCTCAGCTCAATATATAGACACAAAGCAAGCCATGGTCCAAGCTCAATGTATAGAGAGGACAAGGCATGATCTCAATCCATTGTATAAATAGAAGACAAGGCATGATCTCAGCTCAATGTATGGAGAGAAGACAAGCCACAATTTCTACTTAATGTACAGATAGAAGACAAGCCATGATCTCAGCTCAATGTATAGAAAGATGACAAGCCATGATCTCTACTCAATGTATAGATAAAAGACAAGCCATGATCTCAGCTCAATATGTAGATAGAAGACAAGCCAGGATCTCAGCTCAATGTATACATAGAGGACAAGCCATGATCTCAGCTCAATGTATACATAGAGGACAAGCCATGATCTCAGCTCAATGTATACATAGAGGACAAGCCATGATCTCAGCTCAATGTATACATAGAGGACAAGCCATGATCTCAGCTCAATCTATAGTTAGAAGACAAGCCATGATTTCTACTCAATGTATAGATAAAAGACAAGCCATGATCGCAGCTCAATATGTAGATAGAAGACAAGCCATGATCTCAGCTCAATATGTAGATAGAAGACAAGCCATGATTTCTACTCAATGTATAGATAGAAGTTAAGCCATGATCTCAGCTCAATGTATAGATAGAAGACAAGCCATGATCTCAGCTCAATATGTAGATAGAAGACAAGCCATGATCTCAGCTCAATATGTAGATAGAAGACAAGCCACGATTTCTACTCAATGTATAGATAGAAGTTAAGCCATGATCTCAGCTCATTGTATAGATAATAGACAAGCCATGATCTCAGTTCAATGTATAGATAATAGACAAGCCATGATCTCAGCTCAATGTATAGATAGAAGACAAGCCAGGATCTCAGCTCAATGTATAGACAGATGACAAATCATGATCTCAGCTCAATGTATAGATAAAAGACAAGCCATGATCTCAGCTCAATATGTAGATAGAAGACAAGCCAGGATCTCAGCGCAATGTATAGATAGAAGACAAGCCAGGATCTCAGCTCAATGTATAGACAGATGACAAATCATGATCTCAGCTCAATGTATACATAGAGGACAAGCCATGATCTCAGCTCAATCTATAGTTAGAAGACAAGCCATGATTTCTACTCAATGTATAGATAAAAGACAAGCCATGATCCCAGCTCAATATGTAGATAGAAGACAAGCCAGGATCTCAGCTCAATGTATAGATAGAAGACAAGCGATGATCTCAGCTCAATATGTAGATAGAAGACAAGCCATGATCTCAGCTCAATATGTAGATAGAAGACAAGCCACGATTTCTACTCAATGTATAGATAGAAGTTAAGCCATGATCTCAGCTCAATGTATAGATAGAAGACAAGCCATGATCTCAGCTCAATGTATAGATAATAGACAAGCCGTGATCTCAGTTTAGTGCGTAGATAGAAGATAAGTCATGATCTCAGCTCAATATATGGAGAGAAGACAACCTATGATCTCAGTTCAATGTATAGACAGAAGATAAGCCATCATCTCAGCTCAATGAATAGAGAGAAGACAAACCATGTTCTCAGTTCAATGTATAGATAAAGACAAGCCATGATCTTAGCTCAAAATATGGATAACAGACAAGCCATAATCTCAGCTCCATGTATGGAGAGAGGACAAGTCGTGATCTCAGCTCAGTGCATACGGTAGATAGAAGATAAATCATGATCTCGGCTCAATGTATGGAGAGAAGACAAGCCACGATTTCTACTCAATGTATAGATAGAAGATAAGCCATGACCTCAGCTCAATGTATAGATAGAAGACAAGCCATGATCTCAGCTCAATGTATAGATAGAAGACAAGCCACGATTTCTACTCAATGTATAGATAGAAGATAAGCCATGATCTCAGCTCAATGTATAGATAGAAGATAAGCGATGATCTCAGCTCAATGTATGGAGAAGACAAGCCATGATCTCAGCTCAATGTATAGATAGAAGACAAGCCACGATTTCTACTCAATGTATAGATAGAAGATAAGCCATGATCTCAGCTCAATGTATAGATAGAAGATAAGCCATGATCTCAGCTCAATGTATGGAGAAGACAAGCGATGATCTCAGCTCAATGTATGGAGAAGACAAGTGATGATCTCAGCTCAATGTATGGAGAAGACAAGCGATGATCTCAGCTCAATGTATGGAGAAGACAAGCCATGATCTAAGCTCAATGTTTGGAGAGAAGACAAGCCATGATCTAAGCTCAATGTTTGGAGAGAAGATAAGCCACGATTACTGCTCAATGTATAGATAGAACACAAGGCATGATCTCAGCTCAGTGTATAGAAGAAGCATATATAAAACATATTGTGCTTTTTTAAAAAATTAATAATAATAATAATAATTTAGCAAACAATGCAGAGAGGGGACAACACATGTGTCATTATAATCCACAGCAGAACTTTTATGTGTCACATACTTCATCCACAGCTCATTAATCTCCCCATACAGTCCTCAGCCCACATTAACCCAGAACATAATGTAAAAAGTAAAAAAAAATATTTTTTAACCCAGATTATATTGTAAAAAGTAAAAACAATATTTACTTTATATAAAACAGACAGAACAATTGATTGAATAGATAGTCAAGGGTAATCCTCATTAAGGTCACATGAAGATGTCTGCCAGTCCCCTTTAACAGTAGTCCCTCTACTAATCCTTCAGGTATTTAGGGGTCCAGGGGGTCTGGTAGTCGCCGACACTTACCGCAGTATGGCTCCGCCGGGGTGGTGAGCAGGAAAAGCAGAATATCTTTGGGTGGTTCCTGGGTCTTGTAGCTGACTGTACTGGTGTCGTTTTGTGATTCAGATGACGTGTCATGAATTACAAATTCTCCTGGAATAATTAGAGCGTCCCTCCTCCCTACACCAGGAAAATAAAAATATCTTTATCAAGATGGATCAACATCACTTTCCCTGAGAAATCCTGACATGAAAAATATACTGAAACATTAACCAGAGAGCAATTGTTACATTTCTGCTATGGGCCCGTTTATTTGGTGATAACTTTGTAATGACTTAAAGTAGAACTAAAGGCAAAACTTTTTTTTTTTTTTTTTTTCATTTTGGATATAGTAAGGGAGGGTTATAACCCCTGTCAATTTTTTTTGTCCATCTGTGTTCCATTAGGGAGATTTACCTTCACTTCCTGTCCCACTGCCAAAACAGGAAGTCAGAGGAAATTCCTGCAAATTAGGGGAATCCCTTGTGGTCCTCAAGGTCACCAGGACTGGCGTCTCCATTGGAAGATTTCCCCTCTATTACTTATCTGGAAAACCCATAATTTGAGGTTTTCTTTTACTTTAACATTTAATGATCATGGTAAACAGGACAAATAGAGAGGGGGGATCTCCATAATGGGGGCACAGACAGCAATACAAACCTAATAGGTGTTTTGATCCCGCCCCACACTGTCCAGCAGTCATTGTCTGGCAAGTATGATTTTATTTTTTTAGGCAATCTATAAACAAAAAATGTAATTGAAACTAATAAGAAACACACTTTATTTTAACTTTGTCCAGTGGTTAGCTTACAAAAAAAATAGTCTTACTATAAAAAAATATAAATGTTATTCTAATATTTGCTCCTTTTTAAAATGTCACCAAAATGATGGTTCTGATTAGGGGTGGCCCATCCATTAGGGGCGCCCAGGAGCCCCCCCCCCATCCATGCGTCCGGCCCCCATGCAGGACGCCCGATGCATGAATTCCAATGGGGTTGGGGTGTTTTTTTTAATCACCTGATTAGAGCCAGAGGCTCTAATAGGCTTCAAAATAGGGTGGGCTCGGGGCTCCGAGCATTGTACTACAAGCCCACCACAGTGTGTTACAATAGTGAATATTCGGGGATATATAAGGGGAAGCTGCTGTGATGCCCACAGAGTGCAGGGGAAGGGGAAGCACCCGTGATGCCTGTGGAGAGCAGGGAAGGGGAAGCCAACGTGATGCCCGCGGAGTGCAGGGCAAGGGGAAACCACTGTGATGCCCGTGGAGAGCAGAGGAAGGGGAAGCCTCTGTGATGCCCGTGGAGTACAGGGGAAGGGGAAGCCTCCGTGATGCCCGCTGAGAGCAGGGAAAGGGGAAGCCGCCATGATGCCCGTGGAGTGCAGGGGAAGGGGAAGCCGCCATGATGCCCGTGGAGTGCAGGGGAAGGGGAAGCCGCCATGATGCCCGTGGAGAGCAGGGGAAGGGGAAGCCGCCGTGATGCCTTTGGAGTGCAGGGGAAGGGGAAGCCGCCATGATGCCCGCTGAGAGCAGGGAAAGGGGAAGCCGCTGTGATGCCCGTGGAGAGCAGGGGAAGGGGAAGCCGCCGTGATGCCTTTGGAGTGCAGGGGAAGGGGAAGCCGCCATGATGCCCGCTGAGAGCAGGGAAAGGGGAAGCCGCCGTGATGCCCGTGGAGAGCAGGGGAAGGGGAAGCCGCCGTGATGCCTTTGGAGTGCAGGGGAAGGGGAAGCCGCCATGATGCCCGCTGAGAGCAGGGAAAGGGGAAGCCGCCATGATGCCCGTGGAGAGCAGGGGAAAGGGGAAGCCGCCGTGATGCCTTTGGAGTGCAGGGGAAGGGGAAGCCGCCATGATGCCCGCTGAGAGCAGGGAAAGGGGAAGCCGCTGTGATGCCCGTGGAGAGCAGGGGAAGGGGAAGCCGCCGTGATGCCTTTGGAGTGCAGGGGAAGGGGAAGCCGCCATGATGCCCGCTGAGAGCAGGGAAAGGGGAAGCCGCCGTGATGCCCGTGGAGAGCAGGGGAAGGGGAAGCCGCCGTGATGCCTTTGGAGTGCAGGGGAAGGGGAAGCCGCCATGATGCCCGCTGAGAGCAGGGAAAGGGGAAGCCGCCGCGATGCCCGTGGAGAGCAGGGGAAGGGGAAGCCGCCATGATGGCCACGGAGTGCAGGGGAAGGGGAAGCCGCCATGATGGCCGCCGCCTGTCGCCCAGGTAAAGCGCTGCCCTCGATAGATGGGGTAAATGCTCTGGACCCGACCGACCAGACAGGGGGGGGGGGAGGCTGCACTGTTTGCGTCCCCCCCCAAAAAAAAACACCAGCCGCCACTGGTTCTGATACAATGCCTGTGTATTCTGGAGGTCTGAGGACCTCAAGTCGCATCAAAGTGCTGAGTCTACTTTGAACTTGCACAGATATGAACGTTACTCATTGGAAATCATGGGGTATGATTTGTCATGCGACTTTGAAGTCGCAGGACAAGTCGCACAAGTGTGAAAGGGGCCTTAGGGGTTAAAAATTAAGATTTTTTTCTACTTGTCAGATTGCTTTAACTGACACCAGATGCAGACAGAAGCTAGTCCTTTTGATCTGTGGATGAATGAAATGTTACTTTGTATCTCTCTATCACCTGTCTGAACAATATTTATAAACAATGTTACTTTGTATCTCTCTATCTCCTGTCTGATCAATGTTTATAAATAATGTTACCTTTGGGGCCGTCTTTAGCGCAGGGCAAAAGGAGCAGCTGCCCCGGGCCCAGTCATTGTTGTGGGTCCCAAAGCAGCTGCCCCTTGAGCCCCCACTGCCCGCAAATAGTTGATAAGTGGATTCAGGAGGGCCCAAGAAAATGTTTGTTCAGGGTTATATTAGAGATGGCCCTGGTTACTTGTATCTCTCTGGTTTATGTCTGATCAATGTTTACAAACACTGTGTCAGACAGTCTATTTTGCGCAGCAGCTTCTATTTATACCTCCCGCCTGTCATTTTGGGAGGTGTGAATTGCCAGCAAGTGCAAGGGAGGGAGCAGAAGAGGGACAGGAAACACTGTGTACCTTGAAGATGTTTTTTGGTTGTGTTGAGAACGTCCAGTGTCCACAACTCATCCACAAGTATTGTGTTTATCTTCTTTGCATTATTGTGTCTATTACAGAATTACAAAATCCCCTTTCAGGGATGAGCTGAATTTCATAGTGAAATTAAAAATTTTGCCTACCCCACATTTCCATTAAAATTAGCCTTTAATTTCAGCATGCAGCATTGGCTCATAATGATAAACAGAGCCATGGCAGACCTCATGACGTACAATATCTCACAAAAGTAAGTACACCCCTCACATTTTTGTAAATATTTTCTTCTATCTTTTCATGTGACAACACTGAAGAAATGACACTTTGCTACAATGTAAAGTAGTGAGTGTACAGCTTGTATAACAGTGTAAATTTGCTGTCCCCTCAAAATATCTCAACACACAGCCATTTATGTCTAAACCGCTGGCAACAAAAGTGAGTACACCCCTAAGCGAAAATGTCCGAATTGGGCCCAAAGTGTCAATATTTTGTGTGGCCACCATTATTTTCCAGCACTGCCTTAACCCTCTTGGGCATGGAGGTCACCAGAGCTTCACAGGTTGTCACTGGAGTCCTCTTCCCCTCCTCCATGACGACATCACAGAGCTGGTGGATGTTAGAGACCTTGCGCTCCTCCACCTTCCATTTGAGGATGTCCCACAGATGCTCAATAGGGTTTAGGTCTGGAGACATGCTTGGCCAGTCCATCACCTTTACCCTCAGCTTCTTTAGTAAGGCAGTGGTGGTCTTGGAGGTGTGTTTGGGGTCGTTATCATGTTGGAATACTGCCCTGCGGCCCAGGCTCTGAAGGGAGGGGATCATGCTCTGCTTCAGTATGTCACAGTACATGTTGGCATTCATGGTTCCCTCAATGATCTGTAGCTCCCCAGTGCCGGCAGCACTCATGCAGCCCCAGACCATGACACTCCCACCACCATGCTTGACTGTAGACAAGACACACTTGTCTTTGTACTCCTCACCTGGTTGCCCCCACACACGCTTGTCACCATCTGAACCAAATAAGTTCATCTTGGTCTCATCAGACCACAGGACATGGTTCCAGTAATCCATGTCCTTAGTCTGCTTGTCTTCAGTAAACTGTTTGTGGGATTTCTTGTGCATCATCTTTAGAAGAGGCTTCCTTCTGGGACGACAGCCATGCAGACCAATTTGATGCAGTGTGTGGCGTATGGTCTGAGCACTGACAGGCTGACCCCCCACCCCTACGACCTCTGCAGCAATGCTGGCAGCACTCATACGTCTATTTCCCAAAGACAACCTCTGGATATGACGCTGAGCACGTGACCTCAACTTCTTTGGCCGACCATGGCGAGGCCTGTTCTGAGTGGAACCTGTCCTGTTAAACCGCTGTATGGTCTTGGCCACCGTGCTGCAGCTCAGTTTCAGGGTCTTGGCAATCTTCTTTTAGCCTAGGCCATCTTTATGTAGAGAAAAATTTATTTTTTCAGATCTTTAGAGAGTTCTTTGCCATGAGGTGCCATGTTGAACTTCCAGTGACCAGTATGAGAGAGTGAGAGCGATAACACCAAATTTAACACACCTGCTCCCCATTCCCACCTGAGACCTTGTAACACTAACAAGTCACATGACACCGGGGAGGGAAAATGGCTAATTGGGCCCAATTTGGACATTTTCACTTAGGGGTGTACTCACTTTTGTTGCCAGCGGTTTAGACATTAATGGCTGTGTGTTGAGTTATTTTGAGGGGACAGCAAATTGACACTGTTATACAAGCTGTACACTCACTACTTTACATTGTAGCAAAGTGTCATTTCTTCAGTGTTGTCACATGAAAAGATAGAAGAAAAGATTTACAAAAATGTGACTGAGGGGTGTACTCACTTTTGTGAGATACTGTATGTGGTGATCACATGACTTTGTTAATAAAGAAATGCTTAAGGATCCTGTTAGGTTCAGGGTTACCGTTAGGACCAGTGGCGGCCCCCTAATCCATGCGCCCGACCCTTAATCTACATGCAGGGCGCCGGACGCATTGACTCCCTTGCTTCGGCCAGGAGGAGAGACAACAGCCCGGCTCCTTCCTACACCATCTACCCGAGTAAGGAGGGATCAGCAGCGATAGCAGCAAGCAGCAGAGCTGGAGCTCAATGTAACCACTGGGACCGCTCCCCCCGGCTAATCAGGAAGCGGGTCCTGAGTCCCGATTAGCCGGGAGTCCTAAGACCAGAGACAAGAGAAGCACAGCGATGTGAATGACGTACCTAAACGGGGACAAGATGAAAGTTTTGTGGTCTCACAATCCACGCAAAGTCCTTCCTGGAATTCCTTATAGGTGGAGCATGGGAAACCAATGAAGGAGCACCTTCCACGCACCGCATTGATGTACACGGCAACCGACCTCATGTGGTCACAGATGAAATATTTGTATGCTAATAAAGATAAAATAGATAGTTTAGAAAAACTGGAGAAGTGTGGTGTCCCCAACAGTCATCAGATGTCATTTCCCAAACCACACAGCTGGATTCTGATTGGTCCTTACAGGAAGTATCTCCAACTTATATAAAAGGTACAATATTGATACATATTAACCATTGGTAGATGACTCAGGCCCACCCAAGGCATGGAGCCCTAGTATTCACCACTCTGTAAGGGGAAATAGGCTGGTAAACCAAGTGGCCACCGCTCTGCTTTGCTGTGAGATGCCACTAGGTCATAGCCCTCAGGGTTGACCCACCAATGACTAGCACCAATAGGGAGGCAACAAGGAGGCCACATAATGACAGCAAACAGATTGGTTAGGTCCAGATGGAGGTCGAGACAGGCAGCAGATAAGCTTAGTTGGTTTTCAGGCAAAGGTCGAGGCAGGTAGCAGACAAGGATAGTCAAGTTGCTAGGCAGAGGTCAAGGCAGGCAGTAGACAAGGACAGTCAAGTTTCTAGACGGAGGTCAAGGCAGGCAGTAGAGAAGAATAGTCAAGTTTCTAGACAGAGTTCAAGGCAGGCAGTAGACAAGGATAGTCAAGTTTCTAGGCAGAGGTCAAGGATGGCAGTAGACAAGGATAGTCAGGTTTCTAGGCAGAGGTCAAGGATGGCAATAGACAAGGATAGTCAGGTTTCTAGGCAGAGGTCAAGGATGGCAATAGACAAGGATAGTCAGGTTTCTAGACGGAGGTCAAGGCAGGCAGTAGAGAAGAATAGTCAAGTTTCTAGGCAGAGGTCAAGGATGGCAGTAGACAAGGATAGTCAGGTTTCTAGGCAGAGGTCAAGGATGGCAATAGACAAGGATAGTCAGGTTTCTAGGCAGAGGTAAAGTCAGGCATTAGACAAGGATAGTCAAGTTTCTAGGCAGAGGTCAAGGCAGGCAGGAGACAAGGATAGTCATGAATCTAGGCAGAGGTCAAGGCAGGCAGTAGACAAGCATAGTCAAGTTAATAGGCATGGGCAAGGCTGGCAGTAGACAAGGATTGTCAGGTTTCTAGGCAGAGGTCAAGGCAGGCATTAGACAAGGATAGACATGTTTCTAGGCAGAGGTCAAGGCAGGCTGCAGGTAAAGATAGTCAAGGTAGCATTCAAGAAGTCAGAACAATGGCTGCCATAAGGGAACAAGTTTAAATACCCCCCTTTTTTGTTGTTTTATTGATCTTGATCAAGTTACTATTGGTTTGTTGTACACTGACATTTAGTGGTGGTTTAGGGCCACTACAACTTGTTTACTTATGCCATTTGTCCCCCCCTCCTGTTTACTGCTAGTTTGTTCAGTGCTAGCTAAACTCTCATAGACAGGGCTCAGGAAAGTCATTGCCTTCTTTCACTTTAAAAGACTGGAAAAACATCCTTCGTACTACACTTGTGGGAAGTAAGATTGACTATCCTTGCCTTCTTATGAAGAGTTAAGCTGCCTGTGGATGCTATCAAGTCAGCAGGCGACCATACTGTCCAGACATGCTGGTTCTAAGGATGCATCTCAATGCATAAAGCTGCATTTGCAACAGAACACACACCAACATGTGCATGCCCAACTGTTATCATAACCAAGGTCATAAGGCCGTGATCAGGCACAAGTGCATAACATATTGCGGACGGGGCCCCTGGAGATGCTGTAATAAATTTACAGATTAGATGAGTTGAGGAATACTCACGGTTGGAGGTGATATGTGGACAGCCTGGCTGGTCTCGGCCTCCATTAATGAAGTAATCAATGTGACCCACAGGTATGCGAATACCGAAGTCTAAAAAAGAAGAATGAACAGGGAAACGGTTTGTTTGAAAGCCAAAGAAGGGGATTACTACATAATGAAGGGGGGAGGTAAAATACTGCATGGTGGCCACTAGATGGGGCTAATGATCGTAGGAAATAGAGACTTATTTGTTCCATCTAGTGGCCATAAAGTGGTATTTTCCCAAACCACTCTTTTTTAAATGAATGAATAAGATTTGACTTGAAGAGAAAATAGCCCAATAAAATTTGATTTTGCCCGCATTCGATCAAAATTCAGGTACATGAAGCTGGACAGCTTCTCCTGGATCCTGGAACAGGATGCTCTGCGAAATTTTACAATACACCCCAGAGAAAACCTAATGCAAGGACGGGCTGAAATACCCGGGGACAGCTCGGCTGAACTCGGAAACTCTCGGAAAGGCTCGGAAACACTCGGGAACGGAGTATTTCCGATTTTTTTTTCCGAGTGTTTCCGAGTTATTTCAAGTATTTCCAAACAGCTCGAACGGCTCCGAACTGTTCCGAGTGTCACCGGTGCCCCCGGCACCTCTGGCCAAATGTGGTACTGCACACCCCATTAGCTTGAATTCTGCTCGTTTTACGAGACAACACTCGCAAACCGAGTCAGGAGTTTTTTTAAAAAGTTGCTCGTCTTTTAAAACGCTCGTAAACCGCGTTACTCATTAACCAAGGTTCCACTGTTAATGGTTCATGTCAGTGCTGGTTAGATGTTGTAGCAATTTTGCATTGCTAAGGTAGGAGGGAATGGCAGTTAGATATCTCCAGGAGACCTTGATGAGGATTTCCCTTGGCTATCTATCTATCTATCTATCTATCTATCTATCTATCTATCTATCTATCTATCTATCTATCTATCTATCTATCTATCTATCTATCTATCTGAACCTTCAATTTACTTTTGCCTTAAAGTTTAAGCAGCTCTCTCTTGCCTCCCCTCATGCTGTATGTATGTCCTCGCAATGATGAATAAATGGAAAATTACTGTCTGTATCGGTGTGAACGGCATCCACAAACAGAGCATCTCCAGGGTCCAGCCTGTCCTCGGGGTGGGTATTTGTGTACTTGTATGCTGCTGGGTCCAGACCTGAGAGAGAGAACATTCTATCAATCTAAGAAGCCTTTGGGGTATTTTCATTATGAAGCAACCAAAGAATATGCCACAAAAAAAGTACACAATTTTCTACTTAACAAGTAGTGTAGTGTAGAGCAGTGTAGTGAAGTGTAGTGAAGTGTAGTAGTGCATTGCTCACTTTTTAGATGCTTTTAGGATCTCTGCATGCAGCCAGTTGTTTAAGAGTGTGGTGGATACCATGATGGTTATGGTGGGAGTGTGGTCATGGTTGGTGTGTGGTCATGGTAGATGTGTGACCATGCTGGGTGTGTAGTCATGGTAGGTGTATGGTCATGGAAGGAGTATGGTCATGGCAGGTGAGTGGACATGGCAAGAGAATGGTAATGGCAGGTATATGGACATGGTAGGTGTGTGGTCATGGTAGGTGTGTGGTCATGGTTGGTGTGTAGTCACAATAGGTGTTTGATCATGGTTGGTGTGTAGTCATGATAGATGTTTAGTCATGGCAGGAGTATGGTCATGGCAGGTGTGTGGTCATGGTAGGAGTATGGTAATGGGAGGTATGTGGACATGGTAGAAATATGGTCATGGTAGGTGTGTGGTCATGGTAGGTGTGTGGTCATGGTTGGTGTGTAGTCACAATAGGTGTTTGATCATGGTTGGTGTGTAGTCATGATAGATGTTTAGTCATGGCAGGAGTATGGTCATGACAGGTGTGTGGTCACGGTAGGAGTATGGTCATGGCAGGTGTGTGGTCATGGTAGGAGTATGGTCATGACAGATGTGTGGTCATGGTTGGTGTGTAGTCATGGTAGGAGTATGGTCATGGCAGGTGTGTGGTCATGGTAGGAGTATGGTCATGACAGATGTGTGGTCATGGTTGGTGTGTAGTCATGGTAGGAGTATGGTCATGGCAGGTGTGTAGTCAGGATAGGGGTTTGGTCATGATGGTTGTCTGGCCATGGTGGATGTACAGTCATGGTAGATGTGTGGCCTTGGTTAGTGTATGGCCATGGTAGGTTTGTGGTCATAGTGGATGTGTGGTCATGGCGGATGTATGGTCTGGATGGCTTTGTGGTGATGGTAGATTTGTGACCAAGTCATGCTGCTATATTGACACATTTAGACCTTGTAAGCCTTCCACCGGACAGAGACAGATAACCATTTTGGTTGGACAGGTTGTCATGTGGATATTGCCAGTCATTTCTGATTGTTTGACATTTCTGAGCATTGAAGCCTAATGGGGCGTACACACGGTCGGACTTTTCAGCTACAAAAGTCCAACGGACGCTGACGGACTAAAGCCGGCTGGTAATCCGATCGTGTGTGGGCTTCTCCGGACTTTCAACTGACTTTTTCAGCCTCAAATCCGACGGACTTTAGATTTGAAACATGCTTCAAATCTTTCCGACGGACTCGAGTCCGGTCGAAAAATCCGCTCGTCTGTATGCTAGTCCGATGGACAAAAACCCACGCTAGGGCAGCTATTGGCTACTGGCTATGAACTTCCTTATTTTAGTCCGGTGTACGTCATCACGTAAGAATTCGACGGACTTTTGTGTGATCGTGTGTAGGCAAGTCTGTTCGTTAGAAAGTCCGCCGCAAGTCCGTCGAAAGTCCGCCAAAAGTCCGTCGAAAGTCTGTCGGACAGGCTGTCGGACTTTTGTAGCTGAAAAGTCCGACCGTGTGTACGCCCCATTACAGACAACTCAAGTCCTTCACATCTTTCTGTTCTTAGCTGAGTTTAAAAATATAATTTCCAAATTGTAATATAGAGCATCCTAGTCATCTCATCAGGAGCTCCTTATGCTTTTTCACCTTCAGTTTGTGACTACATTTTTTAACAGACACATCCTGTCTTGAGTTCTTCGCCCTGCCATATTTTTCCACAGAATTGCTTTTTATATTATCCTACCTGTGATCCATCCAATGCGCCCACCAAAATGACTGCCGATGTATCCAGCCACATGGGCCCCCAGAGACACCCCGATCAGGTGGAAAGACTTCAAGGTGGATCCGAGCTCCTACAAAACAGGCACAGTGCCACAATTAGGTGAAAGCTGGTGGGCAGGAGGCAGGACAAGGGGTGGGCAGGAGGGTCAGCTGCCCTGGGCACAGCTGATCAAGGGGGCAGAGAATGGACACAGAGCAGTAAGCCCATTATATGGCATGCATTAACAGTGGAGGTGCAGTTCTGCATCTTTGCCCTGGGCACTAGAAAAAACTGTCTCGGGACTGGTGGGGTAAAGGCAACAGAGAATGCTGAACATAATGAGTAAATACAGTATCTCACAAAAGTGAGTACAACCCTCACGTTTTTGTAAATATTTTATTCTATCTTTTCATGTGACAACACTGAAGAAATGACACTTTGCTACAATGTAAAGTAGTGAGTGTACAGCTTGTATAACAGTGTAAATTTGCTGTCCCCTCAAAATAACTCAACACACAGCCATTAATGTCTAAACCGCTGGCAACAAAAGTCAGTACACCCCTTAGGCTCGATTCACACAGGGGCAACACGACTTCAACGCGACTTTGCACGGCGACTTCAACGCGGCTTCAACGCGACTTCAGCGCGACTTTAGCAAATTACAACGCGACTTCAAGTCGCCTCCAGGACAGGCGACTTCGGCTGTGGCCAATCACAGGACAATCAGCTCTCTGGGAGGGAGGGGTTTGCCTGGGCAAACGAAATTTTTTGCCTGCAAAGTCGCTTGACCTTAGAGAGAGATCCGACTTGGAGGCGACTTCCATTGATTTCTATGGTACAGGTCGCCTACCAAGTCGGATCCAAGTAGTACAGGGAGTACGCTCTGAAGTCGGAGCGACTTCAGTAGTGTCTATTAAGACGCTCCCATTCACTATAATGTGAATCTCTTTCTGGGGCGACTTGGGGCGACAAGTCGGATCCCAAGTCGTCCCAGTGTGAACCGAGCCTAAGTGAAAACGTCCAAATTGGGTCCAAAGAAGTGTCAATATTTTGTATGGCCACCATTATTTTCCAGCACTGCTTTAACCCTCTTGGGCATGAAGTTCACCAGAGCTTCACAGGTTCCACTGGAGTCCTCTTCCCCTCCTCCATGATGACATCACAGAGCTGATGGATGTTAGAGACCTTGCGCTCCTCCACCTTATGTTTGAGGATGTCCTACAGATGATCAATAGGGTTTAGGTCTGGAGACATGCTTGGCCAGTCCATCACCTTTACCCTCAGCTTCTTTAGCAAGGCAGTAGTCATCTTGGAGGTGTGTTTGG
The DNA here is from genome assembly GCA_037952835.1 of Lithobates septentrionalis. Classification (NCBI taxonomy): domain Eukaryota; kingdom Metazoa; phylum Chordata; class Amphibia; order Anura; family Ranidae; genus Lithobates; species Lithobates septentrionalis. The sequence continues at coordinate 77,646 of JBBDGP010004477.1, forward strand.
GGTCGTTATCATGTTGGAATACTGCCCTGCGGCCCAGTCTCTGAAGGGAGGGGATCATGCTCTGCTTCAGTATGTCACAGTACATGTTGGCATTCATGGTCCCCTCAATGATCTGTAGCCCCCCAGTGCCGGCAGCACTCATGCAGCCCCAGACCATGACACTCCCACCACCATGCTTGACTGTAGACAAGACACACTTGTCTTTGTCCTCCTCACCTGGTTGCCGCCACACACGCTTGTCACCATCTGAACCAAATAAGTTTATCTTGGTCTCATCTTTTTAGATTGTAAGTTCTAACGAGCAGGGCCCTCTGATTCCTCTTGTACCAAATTGTAATGTAACTGTAATGTCTGCCCTCATGTTGTAAAGCGCTGCGCAAACTGTTGGCGCTATATAAAACCTGTATAATGATAATAATAATAATCAGACCACAGGATATGGTTCCAGTAATCCATGTCCTTAGTCTGCTTGTCTTCAGCAAACTGTTTGTGGGCTTTTTTGTGCATCATCTTTAGAAGAGGCTTCCTTCTGGGATAACAGCCATGCAGACCAATTTGATGCAGTGTGCGGCGTATAGTCTGAGCACTGACAGGCTGACCCTCCACCCCTACAACCTCTGCAGCAATGCTGGCAGCACTCATACGTCTATTTCCCAAAGACAACCTCTGGATATGACGCTGAGCACGTGACCTCAACTTCTTTAGTCAACCATGACGAGGCCTGTTCTAAGTGGAACCTGTCCTGTTATACCGCTGTATGGTCTTGGCCACCGTGCTGCAGCTCAGTTTCAGGGTCTTGGCAATCTTCTTATAGCCTAGGCCATCTCTATGTAGAGCAACAATTCTTTTTTTCAGATCCTCAGAGAGTTCTTTGCCATGAGGTGCCATGTTGAACTTCCAGTGACCAGTATGAGAGAATGAGAGCGATAACACAAAATTTAACACACCTGCTCCCCATTCACACTTGAGACCTTGTAACACTAACGAGTCACATGACACCGGGGAGGGAAAATGGCCAATTGGGCTCAATTTGGACATTTTCACATAGGGGTGTACTCACTTTTGTTACCAGCTGTTTAGACATTAATGGCTGTGTGTTGAGTTATTTTGAGGGGACAGCAAATTTACACTGTTATACAAGCTGTACACTCACTACTTTACATTGTAGACAAGTGTCATTTCTTCAGTGTTGTCACATGAAAAGATAGAAGAAAATATTTACAGAAATGTGCGGGGTGTACTCACTTTTGTTAGTTATTGTATGAATTTCCACAGTAATTCTATCTTTGTGAACATTTTCAAACCAATGGGACGTTATCATCATTACTCACCAAAAAGCGGTTTACAAGCGCCACTAACAGCATGGTGAGCTTTGGCACATTCTCCACGGCCTGTTTATACTTAGCGGTAGAGCCGGTCACCCAGTCTATCACCACCACATTCGCCTCCCCAGCGTATAGCAGCGCCTCCACCAAGTTTTCAGTCCAGGATGGCTTTGTGCCCAAAACCCTGTTAAAAAAAAATTGGCAAACAACGCATCCTGTTTTGTTATAGAGGGCTGCAGAATACACACACTAATCTAATATTTCATTTAGTCGCATTACTCATATTAATGTTACAAACAAACGAAATAGAGCGTTTTCCATTTTTTTGGAAATTTCGGTGAAGATTGGAAGATTTGGGTGATATCTTGCCATTTTCGCCCAAACTGCATTGGAAGGCAAGGGAGGGAGTTTAGGGGTGCAGAGGCCTTTAAATGGCCCCTAAGGTTACATAAGCTCTTTTCATCAATCCTGGACCTGTTATTGTGCCAAAACAAGCCATTTTGTTATTTTATGTTTTTTTACAGAACTTAAAAAAAACCAAAAACGGACAAAATGAAAGCTTTGCCTCTGCCGTCCGAAGATGAAAATATAAAACATTTTTGGCTGAATTTGGGCTTTACCATACCCGAGACCCACCAATTAGATTATAGTGTGTGCTTGCTGGGATTGTCCATTAGTGGGACTTTGCTGCCATCTAATGGTAAGATTGTTAAAACTTCTGAGGAAGTGAAATCATACCTATTGACCATACAAAATTGAGTAGTTTTTGACAGGACACCATCTTCTTAGTTGGGGGTCATCTATCATCGTATAATGGGTAAGACTGATATTCTAGTATCATTTTGGCAGCACTGCCTTCCTTCGGTCTTGATGTGGTGAGGGACTGTTTCAGCCCAAACAATATTTTATAAAAGAAGGTAAAGGAACTCTATGGCCCCCTCTAAATGTTTTTAATAGGATTCTGCAGTAAGGGAAATATGGTGAATGCTCATTCTGTATCTCTCTTCCTGTCTCAGTTCTCCTTCAAACTCCATCTTGAGGTCCACCTAGTGGACTTACCAGTGTATCCCTCAAGCTCAGGCCTGTATCCCTCTTCCCCAGCTCCACCTTGGCCATTCTCCATCTCTCAATTCATAAATTAATCAAGTGGCTTACCATGTCTGTCTCAGATCTTACAATATTAGCTGGCCAATGCATTTAAGTCCCAAAGTACAGCACTTTTCTGGACTTAGTACCTTGCCTGACCAAGAGGCAATACTTTGGGAATTATTACCTGAAGTCTCTTGGTCCGGCAGGTTTTGACTCCTCAGAGCCTAAACCAACCAGGACACAATTATATTATTGGAATTATGAATTTTATGGACCAAGCCCTGACAAACTCAGCAGGTCTAACCTCCTAGCTACTAAAGCCTGGTGGATGGAATTCCTAGCTTGGCAGGTCCTTGTCTTTTAAACCTTATAGTCTTGAGGGAACAAGCCCAAGTACCAAAAGAACCCATCAGCAATATCAACTACTATAGAGGAGAAAGAGATCTATCAGAAAACCAATGATGGTCTCTTTGGACTTATTTATGAATCTGTCAACTGGTCAAAGCTTTGTCCTTCAAGGTTAAAAGGCCAGAAAAGAAAACCCTTTGGCCTTTTTATCTTTGAAGAACCAATCCTTGACCGGGTGATAGATTCATAAAGCGGTAAGAAGGGACCACCCATTGGTTTTCTGATTTATCTCATTCTCTTCCACAGCTGACAAAGGAACAATGCCAAGTACTAAAAGAACTCATGGATAAAATTTCCTCTGCTAACCATTGGCAATATCGGCTACTATGGAGGAGAAAGAGATCTATCAGAAAACCAATGGTGGTCACTTTGGACTTATTTATGAATCTATCAACTGGTCAAAGCTTGGTCCTTTAAGGTTAAAAGGCCAGAAAAGAAAACCCTTTGGCCTTTTAGCTTCGAAGAACCAATCCTTGACCGGGTGATAGATTCATGAAGCAGTAAGAAGGGACCGCCCATTGATTTTCTGATTTATCTCATTATCTTCCACAGCCGACAAAGGAACAAGCCCAAGTACCAAAAGAACCCATGGATAAAATTCCTCTGCTAACCATCAACAATATCAGCTACTATGGAAGAGAAAGAGATCCATCAGAATACCAATGGTGGTCTCTTTAAACTTATTTATGAATCTTTCAACTGGCCAAGGCTTGGTGTTTGAAGGTTAAAAAACCAGAAAAGAAACCCCTTTGGCCTTTTATCTTTGAAAGACCAAGCCTTGGCCGGCTGATAGATTTATAAACAGGTAAGAAGGGATCAACCATTGGTTTTCTGATGGATCTCATTCTCCATCACAGCTGACAAGGGAACAAGCGCAAGTACCAAAAAAACCTAGGGATGAAATTCCTCTGCTAACTATCGACAATATTGGGTACTATGCATGAGAAAGATCTATCAGAAAACCAATGGTGGAATCTTTGAACTTATCTATAAATCTTTCAACTGACCAAGACTTGGTCCTTCAAAGTTAGAAAGACAGAAAAGAAGCCCGTCTGGCCTTTTATACTTGAAGGACCAAGCCTTGACCGGCTGATAGATTCATAAACAGGTAAGAAGGGACCAACCACTGATTTTCTGTGGGACTCTTTCCTCACCACAACTAACAAGGGAACAAGCGCAAGTACAAAAAGAACCCAGGGATGAAATTCCTCTGCTAACCATCGACAATATTGGCTACTATGCATGAGAAAGAGATCCATCAGAAAACCAGTGGTGGTCCTTTTGGATGTTTATGAATCTGTCAACTGGCCAAGGCTTGGTCCTTCAAGGTTAGAAAGCTAGAAAAGAAACGCCTCTGGCTACAAACATAGAAGAGTGATGGCAGAAAAAGACAGAGTAGTCCATCGAGTCTGCCCATTTTTATTTATTTTTGGGGGGGGGGGGGGGGGGTTTGCTAACTTTGTTGTCTGACTGTGAACGTTTAAGACATCCCTGCTGTGAATTTTTTATATATAGACCCCTTAGAGTCTCGATCTCTGGTCTCACCTGAATCCGTGTATGATGATTTTGGTATCCAGAGAGGCGTTGAACATGGAGCTCTCGATGCTCCCAGCTGGGTCGATATGGATGGCCTGTGCGCAGGTGGGGTTGCGGGGGGTGTAAAGCAGGAACTGGACCTCGAGTCTGTGGTCCTGGAAAAATCCTGACGTCTGGAAAGCGCCACAGGGAGCGAGGGTGGGAGGCTCCACCTGCTGCGCCAACGCTGAGAAGAGAAGTATTATGATCACTTTTCATATGACTGCAATACATCTTTAAGGAGACTTCGAGCGAGCACAGACAGGGAGACCAACCGCAATGCAGCGTCATGGTCTACCTCATCCATTCATGTTCTAGTCCTATTGGCCCCTGCTGTTACCTAGTGGATTCATTGGAAGATCAGCGATAATTCCGGGAATTTTCCTGCAACTGTTGTGTCCCATTAAATCCCTGGTTCCCAGTCTGTGGCCCTTTTGGCACTTATTGTAGGGCCCCTACAGAAACTAATCTGTGTTTTCCTGTTATAGCAATGATTGTTTCCATGTAATATATCTGCAATCTCTGATCATCTCCTGTATTATGTCTGCAGTCTCTGACCATCTCCTGTACTATGTCTGCAGTCTCTGATCATCTCCTGTGCTATGTCTGCAGTCTCTGACCATCTCCTGTATCATGTCTGCAGTCTCTGACCATCTCCTGTACTATGTCTGCAGTCTCTGATCATCTCCTGTATCATGTCTGCAGTCTCTGACCATCTCCTGTACTATGTCTGCAATCTCTGACCATCTCCTGTACAATGTCTGCAGTCTCTGACCATCTCCTGTACTATGTCTGCAGTCTCTGACCATCTCCTGTACTATGTCTGCAGTCTCTGATCATCTCCTGTATTATGTCTGCAGTCTCTGACCATCTCCTGTACTATGTCTGCAGTCTCTGATCATCTCCTGTACTATGTCTGCAGTCTCTGATCATCTCCTGTATTATGTCTGCAGTCTCTGACCATCTCCTGTACTATGTCTGCCGTCTCTGATCATCTCCTGTATTATGTCTGCAGTCTCTGACCATCTCCTGTACTATGTCTGCAGTCTCTGACCATCTCCTGTACAATGTCTGCAGTCTCTGACCATCTCCTGTACTATGTCTGCAGTCTCTGATCATCTCCTGTATTATGTCTGCAGTCTCTGATCATCTCCTGTATTATGTCTGCAGTCTCTGATCATCTCCTGTATTATGTCTGCAGTCTCTGACCATCTCCTGTGTTATGTCTGCAGTCTCTGATCATCTCCTGTATTATGTCTGCAGTCTCTGATCATCTCCTGTATTATGTCTGCAGTCTCTGATCATCTCCTGTACTATGTCTGCAGTCTCTGATCATCTCCTGTACTATGTCTGCAGTCTCTGATCATCTCCTGTACTATGTCTGCAGTCTCTGATCATCTCCTGTACTATGGTCTGCAGTCTCTGACCATCTCCTGTACTATGTCTGCAGTCTCTGATCATCTCCTGTACTATGTCTGCAGTCTCTGATCATCTCCTGTATTATGTCTGCAGTCTCTGATCATCTCCTGTATCATGTCTGCAGTCTCTGATCATCTCCTGTACTATGTCTGCAGTCTCTGATCATCTCCTGTATTATGTCTGCAGTCTCTGATCATCTCCTGTATCATATCTGCAGTCTCTGACCATCTCCTGTATTATGTCTGCAGTCTCTGACCATCTCCTGTACTATGTCTGCAGTCTCTGATCATCTCCTGTATTATGTCTGCAGTCTCTGATCATCTCCTGTATTATGTCTGCAGTCTCTGATCATCTCCTGTATTATGTCTGCTGTCTCTGATCATCTCCTGTATCATGTCTGCAGTCTCTGATCATCTCCTGTACTATGTCTGCAGTCTCTGATCATCTCCTGTATTATGTCTGCAGTCTCTGATCATCTCCTGTATCATGTCTGCAGTCTCTGACCATCTCCTGTATTATGTCTGCAGTCTCTGATCATCTCCTGTATTATGTCTGCAGTCTCTGATCATCTCCTGTATCATGTCTGCAGTCTCTGACCATCTCCTGTACTATGTCTGCAGTCTCTGATCATCTCCTGTACTATGTCTGCTGTCTCTGATCATCTCCTGTATCATGTCTGCAGTCTCTGATCATCTCCTGTACTATGTCTGCAGTCTCTGATCATCTCCTGTATTATGTCTGCAGTCTCTGATCATCTCCTGTATCATGTCTGCAGTCTCTGACCATCTCCTGTATTATGTCTGCAGTCTCTGATCATCTCCTGTATCATGTCTGCAGTCTCTGATCATCTCCTGTACTATGTCTGCAGTCTCTGATCATCTCCTGTATTATGTCTGCAGTCTCTGATCATCTCCTGTATCATGTCTGCAGTCTCTGATCATCTCCTGTATCATGTCTGCAGTCTCTGATCATCTCCTGTACTATGTCTGCAGTCTCTGATCATCTCCTGTATTATGTCTGCAGTCTCTGATCATCTCCTGTATCATGTCTGCAGTCTCTGACCATCTCCTGTATTATGTCTGCAGTCTCTGATCATCTCCTGTACTATGTCTGCAGTCTCTGACCATCTCCTGTATTATGTCTGCAGTCTCTGATCATCTCCTGTACTATGTCTGCAGTCTCTGATCATCTCCTGTACTATGTCTGCAGTCTCTGATCATCTCCTGTATTATGTCTGCAGTCTCTGATCATCACCTGTATTATGTCTGCAGTCTCTGATCATCTCTTGTATTATGTCTGCAGTCTCTGATCATCTCATGTACTATGTCTGCAGTCTCTGATCATCTCATGTACTATGTCTGCAGTCTCTGATCACCTCCTGTATCATGTCTGCAGTCTCTGATCATCTCCTGTACTCAATGAATGTCTCCTTGAATTATGAATAAGGTCAGATGAATCTGTGTACACATATGCAGGTTATCGAAAATTTGCAATTCTCCAAAAAAAGGCGCGATTCGCCTAATCCGTTTAATTCATAAATCAATTTAGCAAATCTTTAACAGTATAGTGACCTCAACTGAGTCTCAATTTTACAAAGCAAACCCATCAGGATACATTCTCCTTATTTTGGAAAAATAAAGCAAAAGTGACAGTTATTTTTAGTCGCATCCAATGAAATCTGAAAACGACAGGTGCATGTATGACAATCGAGCGCCTTCGGCTGACGTTAAAGCTTTCTGAACTGAACATTTAGCCTTTGCGCTTATATGACTGTAGTGCTCCGAGTCCTGGGTTACTGCCCTTTGCACTTTGCTATGCTCTAGTCAATATGCCCCAGAAACTTTGCAGCCCTAGGCTGGAGCCTGTTCAGCCTTTCCTCAAAGTCCAGCTTGGGTCCAACCAGCTCTGTGCAGCCATTCTGCTTCCAGTATTACTATAAAACATCAGAATCCTCAAACACACCTTATCTAGACCCCTGAGTTTTGTTATTTCTGCATTAACTAGGTACACCTGGTCCCAGGGGGGGGGGGGGGGGGGGGAGAGTCACACGACTATTATACTATGATATATATGGAATTGTAAAAAAGGGGGTGTGTCTAGTAAAAACTGGCAGCACAGTGGCTTAGCACTTCTGCCTTGCAGCACTGGGGTCCTTGGTTTGAATCCCACCAAGGACACTGTCTGCATGGAGTTTGCATCTTGCTTGCATGGGTTTTCCTCTAATTACTCCAGTTTCCTCCAACACTCTAAATACATGTTGGTAGGTTTACTGGCTCCTGTCCTGGTATGCGTGTGTATGTATGTGAGATAGGGACTTTAGATTGTAAGCTCTTTGGGTGCAGGGACTGACGTCAATGTGCAGAATTGAAAGTGCTATGTTGCTGTATTAATACCCGTAATAAACAAATAACTCACCTGTCGATGTGACGGAGGTAAGTAGGCTGGCGATGAGGACCGCCATCCTTCGCCCGGCCATGCTCATGTCCCGAGGTTCTCCTGGTGACTCTCTCACGTGGAGATAAACAGATTATATGAGGTGAGCCGGTATTAAGGTTTGCAGGCGCAGCGGCTGTAGGTAAGCAGGGTCAGGTCCTGCACGCCTGGCTCCAGCGCTGGCAAGGTTAATGCGATGAATGATTAGCTAGGACCCTGTGTGCGTGTTTGGACCCTGGTGTTGTTTAGCGAGCCTGAGCTCTGCCCTCCTGACAAAGGGCGAGTGTTGTCCTCTGGGCGCTGTGTCACCCGGTTGCAGGACGTTCGCTGTCCTTTCAGTGCTTTGAAGGGGGGGGGGGGGGGGCGGATGTCTTGTTTTGCCAGTCTGATGCCCCCCCCAACAATTGTCTGCCTATGCTGGAATGACACGGCCAGATACAATGCCCGCCTGTTCTCTGCGGCTTGGACCAAATGTGCCAGCTTGAGGAACAGCGAGAAATCCACAACATCTATAAAAATCAACCTGAAAGATGACGCAACGCGGTCAGCGCACAGCGGAGACAACCCACCAAAATCAGATTTTTCAGCTTTCATTATCTTCTATAATAATTTGCTACATGAGGGTATAGAAACATAAAGGGTCAGTCCACTCAGAACTGCTAATTCAGTGTTTGGTGGATGCTGGAGAGTCCTTCTCTTCTCTTGAAGAAGAGTTTCTTCTCTTGGGGACTGTATAGATCCCTATACTGAGTACTCAGGTCTGTACACCTGCTGTGCCCATTATGAGGGGTTCCCACCATCCCTGTGCTGAGTTCCCGGGTCTGTACACCCGCTGTGCCCATTATGAGGGGTTCCCACCATCCCTGTGCTGAGTTCCTGGGTCTGTACACCCGCTGTGGCCATTATGAGGGGTTCCCACCATCCCTGTGCTGAGTTCCCAGGTCTGTACACCTGCTGTGCCCATTATGAGGGGTTCCCACCATCCCTGTGCTGAGTTCCCGGGTCTGTACACCCGCTGTGGCCATTATGAGGGGTTCCCACCATCCCTGTGCTGAGTTCCCAGGTCTGTACACCTGCTGTGCCCATTATGAGGGGTTCCCACCATCCCTGTGCTGAGTTCCCGGGTCTGTACACCCGCTGTGCCCATTATGAGGGGTTCCCACCATCCCTGTGCTGAGTTCCCGGGTCTGTACACCCGCTGTGCCCATTATGAGGGGTTAATTTGTTTATTGAAAAATCTTACAAACAACAACTTATATACAATAAAACCATAATAAATAAATAAAACATAATTACAAAATAATTGAATATGACTATACAAAACAAGAATATAATAAATGGTACAAACCCAATTGCGCACAACACAATCCCTACGGGAGAGTCAGACTAAGGAACATCACCGTCACCATGCATGGAGCCTTTTATCAAAAATAGATTTGATCTTAAAAATCTAGGGGAGTGAATCAAGAATACAAAGAAAAGCCGCACACCCCAAGATCAACAGGCAGCAGCTACAGAGTCCTGATATTCCTCCACGCCCTTATCCAGGCCTCCTGCTGCCACCTGCCTTTCTCAAGACCCCGAATCTTCCCAACCTCACCCAGAATGTCCTGCACCACCACTTCCACAGGGAGTATTTTACTCCGTAATGATACCTGACACCGTGCACTCTATGTGAAATAACGGACTACTAGACTAACTAAAAAAAGTGTTTCCAAATCATAATCCCGACGAGTCTGGAATGCCCCATACACCCACTCTGCATAACTCATATGGGGGAGGAAGGGTATACTCAGAGCCCTCGCCACCCTCTTGTACACCTCTATATTAAAAGGGCACTGAAGTAAAAAGTGATCCATGGACTCCACCACTCCTCCACACTCCACTTTAGGGCAGCCCCCATCACTCATGGAAAGAAACTTCAAGTTGCCCTTCACATATAGTTTCCATGAAAGGCAAGCCAAGCCTGATCCCTAAACTTCATTGGGATTCTCTCCAAATAAATCAATCGCAAACCCACCCCCAAAACCAGGCTTGGGCAATCCCTCAAGGCCAGTGGCTCGCAAAAAGCAGAGCTCATGATCCGCTTCTCAAGAAGTTTCCTTGGAAGAGATCTGACTTCTCCTGCTGTTACTTGCCACTGCCGAAGCATTTTCAAACACGGGGCAACATAAGCTGGGAGCTGTTCATGCCTGACCCTCAGGCTTTTCACTGGTCCACCATTTTCCCAGTCTCGCAGAAAGGGCCTAAACCAGGACTGGAAAATACCAACCCACCCAGGCGGTCTCTCTGCCAACATGTTACCAAGATTGTACTTCACAAACATCAGAGAGAAAAAGACTACAGGGTTGATCATTCCTAGACCACCCTCCCGCCTAGGAAGGTAAGTCACATTCCTTTTGACAAGGTTTGACAACTATAGATCCTGGTATAGAGAGAAACTGGCAAAACACAAACAAAACTGACAAACAGAAAAATCGGAATCAGGTAAGTCTTGATCAGATCAACCTTTTCCCTCAAGGAAAGCTGCCAACCTTTCCAGCTTGCCACCTTGGCATCGGCATTCTCCAGCCTGTTCACCCAATTTGCATGACCATAGTCACCTGGGCTGAAATCAATGCCTAGAACTCTAATTTTTTGTTGGGGCTCCGGGAAGTCATCCGGGAGAACAAAGCTCTCACCTTCCACGCCCATCCAGAAAGCTTCACACTTGTCCTGGTTGACCTGATGCCTCTGTATACTGCCTTATCACTGAGACCACCTCCTGCGCCTCCCCAGTCCCAGAGATAAAAACAGAAACATCATCAGCATAGGCCACAACCTTCAAAGGAGGCTCACCAGTAGGGATGAGCTTCGTGTTCGAGACGAACCCATGTTCGACTCGAACATCGGCTATTCGGTCGTTCGCCGAATTGCGAACGATATGGGCCGTTCGCGCCAAATTCGTGTGGCGCGTCACGGCCCATAATTCACTGCGGCATCGCAGTGCATTGCTTGCTGATGATTGGCCAAGCATGCACTATGACCCGCATGCTTGGCCAATCACAGCGCCGCCTGAACAGAGAGCCGTAATTGGCCAAATCCAAGGAGGCTTTGGCCAATTATGGCTCAGGGGATTTAGTACACGCCCCACACTATATAAGGCCGCCTGCACGGCGGCCCTGTGCAGTGTGTTCCGGTGTGCTTAGAGAGAGAGAGAGAGACAGTGTCATTTCATTTGAGTTAGCTAGATTAGGCAAGACAGTCAGTCAGTTAGCTGCACTTAAAGTGTATTGTGTATATATATGCATCCCAGATGTTGCATATATATATATATACACTGTATTCAGTTTAGCTAGATCCGTTCCTGTTATCTTCTAGACTATTTACATTTAGTGCAGTGCGTCCTGCTCACAGTGTTCAGCTAGATCCGTTCCTGTTATCTTCCTACTGACAGGCAGGCTTGTCTTGTTACAGTATTTACAGCTACCTAAAGAAAATTACTGGTGTTCTTTTGATCCTATTAGTACCACGGTCAGGCAGCTAGACTATTTACATTTAGTACAGTGCGTCCTGCTCACAGTGTTCAGCTAGATCCGTTCCTGTTATCTTCCTACTGACAGGCAGGCTTGTCTTGTTACAGTATATAAAGCTACCTGAAGAAAATTACTGGTGTTCTTTTGATCCTATTAGTACCACGGTCAGGCAGCTAGACTATTTACAGTTAGTGCAGTGCGTCCTGCTCAGAGTGTTCAGCCAAACCTACAAGTTAGTGGGGTGCGTCCACCTCACAGTGTTCAGCTAAAGCTACCTGTAGAAGGTTGGTGGTGTTCTCATACTACAGGCAGGCAGTTGATTTTGCTAGCTGCAGTATCAGTACATATATATATATATATATATATATATATATATATATATATATATATATATCCCAGCTTAGTGCAGCTACAGGCCATTAGTATGTCTGGAAGGCCAAGAAGGAGAGGCAGACAGTCACAAGCCAATAAGAGAGGGCAAGCAGGCTCTGTGTCTAGTGCTGGTCGTGGAGACAGTGCATCCTCATCAGCACGTGGCCATGGGACACGCTTGGCCTTTTTTTCGGCAGCTGGCCGTGTTGAGCTGCAACATGCGGAAGACTTGGTCGAGTGGATATCCAAGCCGTCCTCATCCTCCTCATCCTCTCTCACCCATGCCCAGGGTGCTTTGTCTGGAAAAGCAGCGGCCTCTTCCCTCGGCTCAATGTCATCAGTGACTCCTTCCCTAGCTCCACCATGTCCTCCTGAGGAGTCCCTCGAACTGTTTGACCACAGTGTTGGGTACATGCTCCAGGAGGATGCCCAGCGTTTGGAAGGCTCTGATGATGATACTGAGCTCGATGAAGGCAGTAACATGAGCACGGACAGAGGGGGTGCCCAAGAAGGACAGCAATCTGGCAGTCATGCTCCCCCTGCTGCAGCATACTGCCAGGTTTGCTCCAGTGATGAGGAGGGAGGGGATGATGAGGTCACTGACTCAACGTGGGTGCCTGATAGGAGAGAGGAGGAGGAGGAGGAGGAGGCGGCACATCACCAACGAGGCAGGATGCCCTCCAGGGGCCAGCCTAAGGGCAGCACATTGACTGCATCACACCCCAAAGCTCCACATGTGCAGGGCGCTGCAGTCTCTGCGCGTTATTCAAAAAGTTCTTTGGTGTGGGCCTTTTTTGAGACGAGTGCATCAGATCGCACCGCTGCTATTTGCAACATATGTCTCAAGCGTATCTCACGTGGCCAAAACATCTCCCGCTTGGGTACCACATGCTTGACCAGACATATGTTGACCTGCCATGCAGTTCGTTGCCAAGCGTATCTAAAAGACCCACACCAAAGAACAAAGAGGACCTCTCCTTGCTCCTCATCAGCTGAGATTTCCAACCCCACTAGACCTCCAGTCCTCTCTGAGACCTGCACTGAGAGGAATGAAGGTGTAGAATTAGGTGTGTCACAGCCAAGTACTTGTGGGCAATCTGCTTTTGGTACACCGACGTCAGATTGTACCAGGCAAATTTCCCTGCCCTAGCTGCTGCACCGCCGAAAGAAGTTTGCTCCCAGCCATCCACATGCCCAGCGGTTGAATGCTAGCTTGGCAAAATTGCTAGCACTTCAACTGCTGCCTTTTCAGTTGGTAGACTCTGCCCCCTTCCGTGAGTTTGTGGAATGTGCGGTTCCTCAGTGGCAGGTACCCAAACGCCACTTTTTCTCACGGAAGGAGAGACCGGCATGTGAAAGGCAATGTCCATGCCTCACTGGACAGGGCGGTCAGCGGTAAGGTGCATATTACCGCTGACTCATGGTCCAGCAGGCATGGACAGGGACGTTACCTAAGTTTCACGGCACATTGGGTGACTCTGCTGGCAGCTGGGAAGGATGCAGGACAAGGTGCAGTAGTGTTGGAGGTTGTTCCGCCACCACGCCTCCAAAATGCTAATGATTGTGACACACCTCTCTCCTCCACCCCCTCCTCTTCTTCTTCCTCCATGGCCTCTTCCTCGGAACCAGCGGTGCTCCGTAGTCGTTCAAGGGGCTACGCAAGTACACAGGCCAAAAGATGCCATGCGGTGCTTGAGCTGGTGTGCTTGGGGGACAGGAGCCACACTGGGGCAGAGGTTCTGTCAGCTCTGCAGGGGCAGGTTCAGAGGTGGTTGACGCCACGCCAACTTAAGGCAGGAATGGTGGTTTGCGACAATGGCACCAACCTCCTCTCTGCCCTCTGACAGGGACAAATGACCCATGTGCCCTGTTTGGCTCACGTCCTTAACTTGGTGGTGCAGCGGTTCTTGGGCAGGTACCCGGGCTTACAGGATGTCCTGAGGCAGGCCAGGAAAGTCTGTGTGCATTTCCGCCGGTCATATAATGCCAGTGCTCGGCTGACGGACCTCCAAAAGGAGTTTAACCTGCCCAAGAACCGCCTAATCTGTGACATGCCCACCAGGTGGAACTCAGCGTTGGCCATGCTGCAGCGGCTGCACACGCAGCAGAGGGCCATCAATGAGTACCTGTGCGACTATGGCACCAGGACAGGGTCAGGGGAGCTTGTTTTTTTTTCCCCACGCCAGTGGGCCATGATCAGGGATGCATGCACTGTCCTGTCACCATTCGAGGAGGCCACGAGGATGGTGAGCAGTGACAGTGCATGCATCAGTGACACTGTCCCCCTTGTCCACCTGTTGGAGCACACGCTGCGTGGAATAATGGACAGGGCACTTGAGGCAGAACAGAGGCAGGAAGAGGAGGACTTCCTTAGCTCTCAAGGCCCCCTTTATCCAGACAGTGTTCCTGCGTGCCCGCCGATCACACAGGAAGAGGACAAGGAGGAGGAGGAGGAGGAAGATTGTGTCAGTATGGAGGTGGAGCCTGGCACTCAGCATCAGCAGCAGTCTTTAAGGGATCAGTCCCAAGAAACACATGGACTTGTACGTGGCTGGGAGGAGGTGGCTGCGGACGTTGTCGTCCTTAGTGACCCAGAGGACTCTGGACCGAATGCCTCAGCAAACCTACGCTGCATGGCCTCCCTGATCCTGCAAAGCCTGCGTAAGGATCCTCGTATTCGTGGTATCAAGGAGAAGGACCAATACTGGCTGGCAACCCTCCTTGATCCACGTTACAAGGGTAAGGTTGCGGACCTTATCTTGCCATCGCAGAGGGAGCAGAGGATGAAACATCTTCGGGAGGCCTTGCAGAAAGGTCTGTGCAACGCGTTCCCAGAGACTGGGAGGTTACAAACTCCTGTTTCTGGACAACGTGTTGCTGAGGCTTCGGTCAGTCAAAGAAGGAGCGGTGGAGAAGGTGGCCGTCTGACCGATGCCTTCAGACAATTTTTTGGTCCGCAGCCCCAAGGTATGATCGGTTCCAGCAACCATCGCCAGCGTCTGTTTTACATGGTGCAGGAATACCTAGGGGCAAGATCAGACTTGGACACCTTTCCCACCGAAAATCCTCTGGGTTACTGGGTCTTGAGGATGGATCACTGGCCAGAGCTTGCACAGTATGCAATTGAGCTACTGGCCTGTCCTGCATCCAGCGTTCTTTCGGAACGCACATTCAGTGCTGCTGGAGGCGTGGTAACCGATCACAGGGTGCGTCTGTCCACCGACTCGGTCGATCGACTGACCTTCATAAAAATGAATCAGTCTTGGATCACCACCAGCTACCAAGCACCTGATGCTGATGTAACCGAATTATTTTTTTTGAAATCTCAGATCCCTTCAAAGACTGCCTATGCTGATGCTGAGTGACTATCCCTGAGTAATTATCCTCTTCCTCCTCAATCATCACGCTGATAGCTTGTAAGAACATTTTTGGTTCTGGGCGCCACCACCAGTGCCTAAGGCACAATTTTTCAGCCCCTGTTTAACAGGGGCGTGTAATTACAATTTTTGATGCAATACTTTGCAGCAGGGCTCGTTCCTGCATTCCAACTAGAGTGTCTGTGAGGGGTTGCAGTGTTGTGGCACCAGCACCAGTGCCTAAGGCCCAATTTTTCTGCCCCTGTCTAACAGGGGCGTGTAATTACAATTTTTGATGCAATACTTTGCAGCAGGGCTCGTTCCTGCGTTTCAACTAGAGTGTCTGTGAGGGGTTGCAGTGTTGTGGCACCAGCACCAGTGCCTAAGGCCCAATTTTTCTGCCCCTGTCTAACAGGGGCGTGTAATTACAATTTTTGATGCAATACTTTGCAGCAGGGCTCGTTCCTGCGTTCCAACTAGAGTGTCTGTGAGGGGTTGCAGTGTTGTGGCACCAGCACCAGTGCCTAAGGCCCAATTTTTCAGCCCCTGTCTAACAGGGGCGTGTAATTACAATTTTTGATGCAATACTTTGCAGCAGGGCTCGTTCCTGCGTTCCAACCAGAGTGTCTGTGAGGGGTTGCAGTGTTGTGGCACCAGCACCAGTGCCTAAGGCCTAATTTTTCAGCTCCTGTTCAACAGGGGCATGTAATTACAATTCTTGATCTAATATTTCACAGCAGGGCCCTGTGAGGGCTTACAGTGTTGTGGCCACAGCAACACCTAAGGCCCAAATTTCTGCTGAGTATATAGGGCAGGACCCTACTTTCAAACATCTAACTTACAAACGACTCCTACTTGCAAACAGAAGGAGACAACAGGAAGTGAGATGAAATCTACCCCTAGGAAGGGAAATTCTCTCCTGTAAGAGTTAATATGGGAAAAAAATTTCTCCTTTCCACTGATGCTTTCCAATCCTTGTTCCACAAAAAAACCCAAATTTTCAAAAAACATTTTTCATTGGGACAAAAAGTGAGGTGAAATCTTCTGAAGAGGAGGAAAGACAGCAAAACAAATGTCACAGGGGTGATAACCCTTCCCTATGTTTTCCAAAAAGCTTAAAAAAGATTTTTTGGCTGGAGCTAAACACGGTAAAAATGTACCCGTTCAAAATTACAAAGAGATTCTACTTAACAACAAACCTACAGTCCCTGTCTTGTTTGCACCGCCTGTATACTGCTGTTCAGAGTATATAGGGCCTGGTGGCCCCACACCTTTCCTTATTTTAATTTGGGTGAGGGGTTCCCCTTAATATCCATACAAGACCCAAGGGCCTGGTAATGGACTGGGGGGTACCCATGCCGTTTGTCTCACTGATTTTCATCCATATTGCCAGGACCCGACATTACATTAAAGCCGCAAGCAGTTTTAAATGAGATTTTTTCCTTTGAAAATGACATTTGGTGCAGGGACTGTTCTAAACACGGGAAACACGCGTCACTTTACAGGCATACTATAGACACCCCCCAGGTACGATATTTAAAGGAATATTTCACTTTTTTTTTTTTTACTTTAAGCATCATTAAAATCACTGCTCCCGAAAAAACGTCCGTTTTTAAAAGTTTTTTGGATTGATACATGTCCCCTGGGGTAGGACCCGGGTCCCCAAACCCTTTTTAGGACAATACCATGCAAATTAGCCTTTAAAATGAGCACTTTTGATTTCGAACGTTCGAGTCCCATAGACGTCAATGGGGTTCTAACGTTCGTGCGAACTTTCGGTCCGTTCGCAGGTTCTGGTGCGAACCGAACCGGGGGGTGTTCGGCTCATCCCTACTCACCAGCGATGCCCAAAGGTACCCCACACAATGGTCCACTCTCTAGCCTTCTAATGAAGGGGTCGATTGCAAACACATATAGCAGAGGACTCAATGGACACCCCTGACGCACACCCGAGCTGACCGCAAAGGACTGCCCGACCCAACCATTAACCAGAGGAAAGCTTTCAGCCCCTTTGTACAAAATCTTGAGCCAATCAATGAAACCCCCCTCCAGGCCATATTTGTCAAGAAGGAGCCACAAGTACTCATGATTAACCCGATCAAAGGCCTTAGCCTGATCCAATGTCAGCAAAAATTTACCTCAACCAGCAGCCCTACAACGCTCCAAGGCCTCCCGGACAGCTAACACCGCTGAGAAAGTGCTTCTACCTTGGACCGAACAGTGCTGGTGGCGGGATAACAAACTGCCTGCAACAGGTGATAATCGCCAGAAGAAAATCTTTGCCAGTATCTTTCTATCGACATTAAGAAGGCTAATGGGGCGCCAATTCCCAATCATGGAAGGATCTTTACCCTTTGACAGAAGGATCACTGCAGATTGCCTCATGGAGGGAGGGAGAGAACCCTCATTCAAACAGCCATTAAAAACCTCCGCAAGGTAGGGAGCCAGGATCGTCTTAAAACATTTATAGAACTCGGCTGTCAAACCATCTGGCCCTGGCGTTTTCTTGATGGCTAGTTTATCAATAGCCTGAATTACCTCATCTGCAGTGTTTTCATCTGTCAAATTCATCAAAGGAACATTACATTCCAGTCCTGGTGTAGAGTCCAAAAAACCCAACATCCTTGTCCGATCAAGGTTCCTTCCTCCCAGGAGATCGGCATAGTATGACCTGACAACCTCCAGGATCCCTGACCTAGACTTCGTCAGAGAGCCCGTACTGTCCCTCAGGCCATTGACCGTCTTAATTGCTACGCTCTGTTTACAGTTCTGGTAAGGGTCAGGCGAATGGTCTTTCCCGTAATCCCTCTCCTGAACCAAAGAGGCGTGCCGGTCATATTTGTATATCTGGTGTTGACTGCGCTACCATCTAAACCAATCTACATATACATCAGTGGTTTTCATTGACTATTAATATCACCACTCAAATTTATCATTCTATAAAACATATATAAATTAAATTGTGTAAAGTCCAACTTAAATCACTTGTGCTGATAAAAACGTGGGTTCTCCGCTGCCGTTGTGTTGTTGTGGTGCTCTATTTTCTCCTTAGTGCTTAAAGTGCTTTTCAGTGCCAACACCACCACCGCATATAAATTGGCCACTCACCAGATACAAATACATACAAGCCCTCAGTTCATTAAGGGATAACCAATCCGATTTAAGCTGTCACCGATGCCGTTTAACACGTCAATCCGTCCTCATAGGAAACAAATGGCATACATAGTACAATATGCTAAAACCATTTATTTAAGATTAAGTAAAAACAAAAGGCTATACAACTCACATGTTGCCGGTGCCCATGTGCCTGCACCAAGCTTATCCAGCAGTTTGTATGGATGGTAAGGGTCGCCGTCTATCTCGTTCGCCGGCGTGCAGAACACTCCTTGTTCCCGCTCGTGTTCCAGCTTGCGGTCCAAGCCTTGCTTTCGCCTGACGGGAAATGACGTTGTGGCGCCACATGTGAATTCCCAGCGGCCTCTATGCGTTTCGCAATAGTAATTGCGTCATCAGGAAGCTCCGGTCATATTGATGTGTCCTAAGGAGGAGCTTCACCTCAGAGATCGCCCCAAAATCTCCTCCATTCGAAACAGGGCGGTCAAGTTTCCTCCGCAAACGCTGGTAGGTGATATACTTATCTTGCTGCTTCTTTCTTCCTTTGGCCTTGAAAAGCCCAACAGTCTGCTGTTTAATCACTTCAATACCAGGCACTTACCCTGTTTCCCCGAAAATAAGACCTAGCGTGACTGTCAGTGATGGCTGCAATATAAGCCCTACCCCCCAAAAAAGCCCTAGTTAAAGTCCTTGTAGGTCTTATTTTCAGGGTAGGGCTTATTTTCGGGGAAACAGGGTAGGGCTTATTTGGGGGGTAGAGCTTATATTGCAGCCATCAGCGACAATCACGCTAGGTCTTATTTTCGGGGAAACAGGGTAGACACCTTCCCGCCCAGACCAATTTTCAGCTTTCAGCTCTGTCGCATTTTGAATGACAATTGCGCTCATGCTACACTGTACTCAAATTTTTTTTTATTATTTTGTTCCCCACAAATAGAGCTTTCTTTTGGTGGTATTTGATCACCTCTGCGTTATTTTTTGCGCAACAAATAAAAAAAGACAGAACATTTTGAAAAAAAAACACGTTTTTTTTTATTTCTGTTGAAATTTTTTGTAAATAAGTACGTTTTCTTCTTCAATGATGGGCACTGATACGGCGGCACTGATGGGCACCAATGAGGTGGCACCAATGAGGTGGCACTGATAAGGTGGCACTGACGGGCACTGATGATGGGCACTGATAGGCGGCACTCATAGGTAGCACTGATGGGTACTCATGGGTGGCACTGATGGGTAGCACGGATGGGCACCGATGGACACTGATGGGTGGCACTGATAACACTGATTGGTGGCACTGATGCCCCTAAGGATGGCATTGCTGGGCATCACTGCAATATACTGGTGCCAATCAGTGCCCATTTGTGGGCACTGATTGGCACAGATTGGACACTGATTGGGCACATGTGGATGGTCATGGGGTACATACCTGGCCATCCACATGTTGCCCCTCTCTCTGGTGGTCCAGTGTGGTCATCTGAGGTCGTCTGACAGACGCGAGTGAGGAAAAGCCAATCAACGGCTCTTCCTATTGACATCGTGATCAGCCGTGATTAGACACGGCTGATCACGTGGTAAAGAGTCTCCGCCGGAGGCTCTTTACCAAGATCAGTGTAGTGGTGTGTCAGACTGACACACCGCTCCACCGATCGCCGTGATGCGGGCGCGCGGCGGCATGTTATCCTGCTGGACGTCATATGACGCCCAGTCAGGATAACTGAACCACCGCCCGGCCGTCATCTGCTATGGGCCTGGCGGGAAGTGGTTAACAAGCTCCCACCATTCTGACTTGCTGTTGCAAAAGTCTAGGATCATTACCTGTGCTTATAAAAAATCCTCAAAGGATTGTCTTACTCTCTCGTCTTCCAGGAGGGCCGAATTCAATCTCCAGATACCCCTCCCCCTAGGTGGCATGTCTGGGGCATTCAGAGCCACAGATAGAATACAGTGATCAGAAAACTCTACTGCCCGACACACAGGTGCCGAAAAAGCAGAGTCTCCATATAAAAAAGAAACCTTTCTATCCTACTCTGACTATTACCTTGCTGAAAAGTGAACCCTGTGCTGTCTGGGCACCGCTTAATGTGCGCATCTACCAGACCTGCTTCCTTAACTATCGCATTAAGAAAAACAGAGGCGGCTCTCTAATTAGGCAAATTAGGCGGTCGCCTAAGGCCTCGCACTCACAGGGGCCTCGTGGCCACCTAATTTGCCTGTTCTCAATCACTGAAGTTGACGCCGGTGGCTCCGCCTACCCCCACTGGGACTCTGTGGCTTAGGAGCTGACAGACAAATCAGATACTGTCCGCATCCTGAGGAATAGCGGCCTCATCACGGAGCGTCCCAGTCCGTGGGGGCCTCATGTGTAAGTTTTGCCTAAGGCCTCACAAAGCCTAGAGCCGCCTCTGAAGAAAAAGGGTGTCATAGCCCAGCTTATCACTAAAACCTCTCCTGTCTTTAGACCTAGTAATGGTGTTTGAAATCACCTCCAAAGATAACCTGCTGGGCCATAAAAAGAAAAGGCTTAATCTTTGCAAAAGAGGCATTTCCTGTCCCACTTCGTCTGGGGACCATAGATGTTAATCAGGCACAAGTCCTGCCCCTTCACAGAGACGTCTAAGACCATGCATCTCCCTATCTCTACCTCAATTACCCGCCGGCACGTTACCATACCAGAAAAAGGACTGCAACCCCGCTGTAAGGCTCAGATGCAAGAGACCAAATTGAGGGACAACGTCTCCACTCCTTCTTTGCCAGATGTATATCGGCCAGACTACTCAGATGGGTCTCTTGCAAAAACAAAATGTCAGCATCAAACTCGCTGAGCAAAAATAAGGCCATATGACGAGCACTTACTGATCTTAAGCTGGCAACATTAATGGTTGCCACTTTTAACGGAGTGGGAACTGCCATTAGGGTAGTTGAGGCAGCCGTTTCTTAGCCTGATTACTCCCTCTCCCTGGAGAACCAGCGCGCTTCATTGCACCCTGGCACTCATCATCCATAGAGGATGCTGAACTGAACGAGTCCCACTCATCATCATCATCATCAGACAGGACCTTAAACTTATTTTCCAAAGGCAAAATTTTAAGATTTAAGGTAACTGAACCCCTTTTTTTCTTTCTTTTGCCCCTCCTCCTCCTATCTTCCAACCACTCCATATCATCCTTAGACAAACCAGACTCAACAGCCTCCCCACACCTATCCTCCCCTTTACCTCCCCCCCCCCACTCCCCCTTCCCTTATTTACCACCAGGCCAGCCTCTCCACCATTTTCCCCACTCCTCTGCACCCCACGATCCTCAAAAGAAACCCTGCAGCGTCGGGGGAGGGGGGTTGGCACCACACCTGACGCACCTGCCTCAGCACCTCTTGCTGCCTCTGCAATTTTAGAAGACACAGAAGGATTGGACACATTTTCGGCAACTGATACCTTACCTACAGAAGACACGGGCACACTAGGTAAACGCACAGACTGGGGAGACACAGACATATTGGGTATTGGCACAGACTGGGGCACCACAGACTGGGGAGACACAGACATATTGGGTATTGGCACAGACTCAGATGGACTCACAGGCTGAGCTCTGAGCATCCTCCATGTCCAGGCGGAAGAACTCTCTCATGAGCTCAGGCTTGTTATGCATTGCCTCAGGACACTGATTGTAAGGATGTCCCACCGCATTGCACAGATTACACCTGATGATATTACAGTCCTTCGCCAAATGTCCTATACCCTGACACAGAGAGCAATTCATCACTGGACAGGAGGATGCAAGATGCCCCTTATCACCACACTTATTGCAGAGCTTTGGCTGGCCTGGATAGAAGATGGTCAGCCTGTCCCTCCCCAGGAAAGCTGAGGATGGCAGATGCTGGACGACATTATCAACAACCTTTAATTTTAGCTGCACAGACCATCCCCCCGTCCATATTCCCCGATCATCTGCAATCTTTTTTAGGGGGCTCAGGACATCTCCATACCTCCTCAACCATACAGATAAATCCCCTTGCGGTATGGATTCATTGCGGACCAAAATTGTGACCATTTTAATGAGGGGCTGGCGTGAAACAAGCTTTGGGATGAGCCCTTCCAGTCCGGCAGGGCCCTACACACGTGTTCATACTTCTCCCAAAATATGTCCAAAGACTCCGGACGGACAAAGGACAGATTATACTCATAGGAACCTGCCGGACTGATCAGGGCGAAGATATCTGTGGGCATAAACCCCATCTACAGGATTTTATCCACCACTGTCCTCCTATGTGGTGGGATTCCACCGCCTTCCCATTTTTACTGGACAACATTCCTCCTTTTAAACAGGGAGGAAGATAAACCATTTTCATGCTCCTTCCCTGCTTGCTGCCCCTTCCCAGAACCTGTAGCAGCAACACCAGCATACGTTTTTCTTACACCAACAGCATTTGCAGTCTTGTCCTTAGACACAATCAAACCTGCTGGCAGAGAGTCTGAATCAGCTGTGATAGCAGTCTTCTGATTAGCAGAGGCAGGACCCTCCTCCTCCCCTGGCTCTGAACACACAGCTTCTTTTCTGGGACCAATCACAGTCATGGCTGCTGCAGACTCCTGGAAAGTTGTAGCACTACTGCACCCAGCATCTCCTCCACCATTCACAGGAACAGCCGCTGTGCCTGGTCCAGGCAAAGTCTCTGTATTGTCCATGGACCTCTCTGCAGACTGAAGCTGACAGGTATTAGCAGATGTTATTGCATGCTGTTCATTGTCTATGGGTCTGGGCTGACTGCCTGCAGCACTACAACCCTCAGCAAGCACATTGTCATTAAAGTTCACACCATCATCCTGCACACACACTGTACCTGCACCTGCTGTCTCCACAGGTCTTCCTTCCACAGGGCTAGGAACGGTGTCCATCTTCTCCTCACCATCCTGGGAAGCCACATCCAGAGGTGATTCAAGCTTATTGATAAAATCCAGCATGCCAGAACCTTCAACCTCCTGCTCAGATGTTCCACATTGCTGGGGAGTGAAGGGGACAGAGGTCTCCACCATTGAGGACTCAGCAGATGTCTGAGGTGTTGAAGAGCTGGGCTCATCCTCCGGGCCCACTTTCTCACTCTCTGCTGACTGTACCTGCATCTCCTCACTGGTCTCCTCACCCTCCATGCAGGAAGCGGCTCCTGTTCTCATTTGGCTGAATTTTTCTTCATTCTTATATTTTTCTTTAAATGCTCCACTATTCTCCTTCAGAGAACTCACCAGTTCTTTCTGTTTCTGCAGAGCTTGTTCCAGGTCTTTCAACTCAGGCCTCAGAGTCGGTCTTTTCTTGCTGAACACTTTGGCACAAATCTGTTTTTTCTTTTTAAATTAATTTTTCAAAGCTACTAATTTCTCAACCCTCCTTCTAAAGGCAGGCAGGGACTCATCTTTCCTTGGGCCAGGAACAGTGTCTTCCACAGGCTGAGGCCTATCCAAGGGGCCTCCACCAGGGTCCTCCCCATGATCCAGCATCACTCCTGGGGCAGAGGAGCAACTCTAGCCCCTGGTCTCTGGAAGCACAGGAGCAACGGAAATAGCAACCTCACACTTCACTGTCAAGGAGCAGAATGGCAGTTTCCCACCATCCCTGTGCTGAGTTCCCGGGTCTGTACACCTGCTGTGCCCATTATGAGGGGTTCCCACCATCCCTGTGCTGGGTTCCCGGGTCTGTACACCTGCTGTGCCCATTATGAGGGGTTCCCACCATCCCTGTGCTGGGTTCCCAGGTCTGTACACCTGCTGTGCCCATTATGAGGGGTTCTCACCATCCCTGTAGTGAGTTCCCAAGTCTGTAAACCTGCTGTGCCCATTATGAGGGGTTCCCACCATCCCTGTGCTGAGTTCTTGGGTTTGTACACCCGCTGTGCCCATTATGAGGGGTTCCCTCCATCCCTGTGCTAAAGGATCATTCTGCCTCTTGAACCTTTTGCCGTGTAACTCTCTCTGCTTGATAAATTGTGTATTTTTTAAACTTCTATCAGTCCCTGTACACCTGTCCTGTCTGATGCAGTGCATTACCACATACCTGTCAACATGTTTGTTGCACATTATTGTGACATTCATCTGAATGGGCTGCCAACACACCACAAGGGACCTTAAATCACACCAGTACCTTTTTTTCTTATTCAGTGCACCACAAGCACTGTACGGTGTCATTGTGAGGCCCTCTACCAGTTGCATTGGAGATGGGTTCATTTAGTGCAGTGTTTTGTGCTACCACAAGCTGGTCTGAATGGGCCCTCAGGTGGGTAAATGTGATTATTGGGTGTAAGGCACCCCTTAGTCCTGACACTACTGAGATTCATAATGTTCTCTGTATGTGAGAGCAGGCAGCCTGCAGGGGGTGTGTCTGGAAATCCATCACCTGTGGACATGTCCCTCCTATGGGTGTGTCTAGGAATCTATGCCCTGTTAAAATGTCTGGGAATATCTACTCTGTACCCTGTCCCTCCCCTGTGGGTGTGTCTGGGAATCCCTCCCCTATGGGTGTGTCTTGGATTTCCTCTCCTGTGGGTGTGTCTGGGATTTCCTCTCCTGTGGGTGTGTCTGGGAATCCCTCTCCTGTGGGTGTGTCTGGGATTTCCTCTCCTGTGGGTGTTTGGGAATCCCTCCCATGTGGGTGTGTCTGGGATTTTCTCTCCTGTGGGTGTGTCTGGGAATCCCTCCCATGTGGGTGTGTCTTGGATTTCCTCTCCTGTGGGTGTGTCTTGGATTTCCTCTCCTATGGGTGTGTCTGGGAATCCCTCCCCTGTGGGTGTGTCTGGGAATCCCTCTCCTGTGTTGGGTCTGGGAAACCCTCTCCTGTGGGTGTGTCTGGGAATCCCTCTCCTGTGGGTGTGTCTGGGATTTACCCTCCTGTGGGTGTGTCTCAGATTTCCTACCCTGTGGGTGTGTCTGGGATTTCCTCTCCTGTGGGTGTGTCTCGGATTTCCTCTCCTGTGGCTGTGTCTCGGATTTCCTCCCCTGTGGGTGTGTCTCGGATTTCCTCCCCTGTGGGTGTGTCTTGGATTTCCTCTCCTGTGGGTGTGTCTGGGAATCCCTCTCCTGTGGATGTGTCTCAGATTTCCTCCCCTGTGGGTGTATCTGTGATTTCCTCTCCTGTGGGTGTGTCTCGGATTTCCTCCCCCTGTGTGTGTGTCTCGGATTTCCTCCCCTGTGGGTGTGTCTCGGATTTCCTCTCCTGTGGGTGTGTCTCGGATTTCCTCTCCTGTGGGTGTGTCTGGGAATCCCTCTCCTGTGGGTGTGTCTGTGAGTTCCTCACCTGTTGGTGTGTCTGGGATCCCTCCCATGTGGGTGTGTCTTGGATTTCATCTCCTGTGGGTGTGTCTGGGAGTTCCCCCCCTGTGGGTGTGTCTTGGAGTCCCTCTCCTGTGGGTGTGTCTGGGAATCCCTCCCATGTGGGTGTGTCTTGGATTTCCTCTCCTGTGGGTGTGTCTGGGAATCCCTCTCCTGTGGGTGTGTCTGGGAATCCCTCCCATGTGGGTGTGTCTTGGATTTCCTCTCCTGTGGGTGTGTCTGGGAATCCCTCTCCTGTGGGTGTGTCTCGGATTTCCTCCCCTGTGGGTGTGTCTGGGATTTCCTCTCCTGTGGGTGTGTCTCGGATTTCCTCCCCTGTGGGTGTGTCTCAGATTTCCTCCCCTGTGGGTGTGTCTGGGATTTCCTCTCCTATAGGTGTGTCTAGGATTTCCTCTCCTGTGGGTGTGTCTGGGATTTCCTCTCCTGTGGATGTGTCTCAGATTTCCTCCCCTGTGGGTGTGTCTGGGATTTACCCTCCTGTGGGTGTGTCTCGGATTTCCTCCCCCGTGGGTGTGTCTGGGATTTCCTCTCTTGTGGGTGTGTCTCGGATTTCCTCTCCTGTGGGTGTGTCTCGGATTTCTTCCCCTGTGGGTGTGTCTTGGATTTCCTCTGCTGTGGGTGTGTCTCGGATTTCCACTCCTGTGGGTGTGTCTGGGAATCCCTCCCATGTGGGTGTGTCTGGGAATCCCTCTCCTGTGGGTGTGTCTGGGAGTTCCTCTCCTGTGGGTGTGTCTGGGAATCCCTCTCCTGTGGGTGTGTCTGAGAGTTCCTTTCCTGTGGGTGTGTCTGGGAATCCCTCCCATGTGGGTGTGTGTTGGATTATCTCTCCTGGGGGTGTGTCTGGGAATCCCTCTCCTGTGGGTGTGTCTGAAAGTTCCTTTCCTGTGGGTGTGTCTGGGAATCCCTCCCATGTGGGTGTGTCTTGGATTTCCTCTCCTGTGGGTGTGTCTGGGAGTTCCTCCCCAGTGGGTGTGTCTTGGAGTCCCTCTCCTGTGAGTGTGTCTGGGAATCCCTCCCATGTGGAGGGTCTTGGATTTCCTCTCCTGTGGGTGTGTCTGGGAATCCCTCTCCTGTGGATGTGTCTCAGATTTCCTCTCCTGTGGGTGTGTCTGGGATTTCCTCCCCTGTGGGTGTGTCTCGGATTCCCTCCCCTGTGGGTGTGTCTCGGATTTCCTCTCCTGTGGGTGTGTCTGGGAATCCCTCTCCTGTGGGTGTGTCTGGGAATCCCTCCCATGTGGGTGTGTCTTGGATTTCCTCATCTGTGGGTGTGTCTGGGAGTTCCTCTCCTGTGGGTGTGTCTTGGAGTCCCTCTCCTGTGGGTGTGTCTGGGAATCCCTCCCATATGGGTGTGTCTGGGAATCCCTCCCATGTGGGTGTGTCTGGGAATCCCTCCCATGTGGGTGTGTCTTGGATTTTCTCTACTGTGGGTGTGTCTTGGATTTTCTCTCCTGTGGGTGTGTCTTGGATTACCTCCCCTGTGGGTGTGTCTTTAATTTCCTCTCCTGTGGATGTGTCTTGGATTTCCTCCCATGTGGGTGTGTCTTGGATTTCCAGTCCTGTGGGTGTGTCTTGGATTTCCTGTCCTGTGGGTGTGTCTGGTAATCCCTCCCATGTGGGTGTGTTTTGGATTTCCTCCCATGTGGGTGTGTCTTGGATTTCCTCTCCTGTGCAGACACAGCCAGACAAATAGCATTTTCAGAAGACTGACAACAGAATTCCCAGTCCTTCTTTCATGACATTTTTTCCAGGCTCCGGTCGCAGGTTGGGGTGTTGAGTGGCCTAATTAAGAGCAGGCTGTTCATTTTGTACATATCACCTAATTGCTGATTGGCATTACGCTGTGCTGAATATGAAGTATATTTGGTGGTGTGCCTCAGTTTGATTTGATATCAGCCACTGTAATCCCTGTACAGCAGCTCTCAGACTGGGAGAGGGAGCATCGGCATCAGGTATGCTGCAGTGCTCACATGCTGACAAGGAACATGACAACAAGAGGACAAATCAGAGTGAGCAAAGAGAGGAACTTGTCATTGTCCAATCACAGGCAGGGGGTGGGGAGGTGACCTCGCTGTGTTGCTTTACTACAGTAAGGAAAAAGTCAGGTCATCAATCTGGATGTACTGTGTGCCAGAGCTGTGTAAAATCTCAGGACTGGATGGACGGATGTGAAAATTATTCGTCAGGTAAGACAACTGCCCTATTTGCTTGTCAATTATGCTTGAATTCAGATTTATTAAAGAAGATACCCCCGTGTCCCCCCTCCTGTGTCCCCCTGTGTCCCCTCCTCCCGTGTTCCCACCTCCTGTGTCCCCCATCCTGTGTCCCCTCATCCTGTGTCCCCCCCTCCTGTGTCTCCCTGTGCCCCCCTCCTGTGTCCCCCTGTGTCCCCTCCTCCCGTGTTCCCACATCCTGTGTCCCCCTGTGTCCCCCCCTCCTGTGTCCACCTGTGCCCCACCTCCTGTGTACCCCCCTCCTGTGCCCCCCTCCTGTGCCCCCCTCCTGTGTCCCCCTGTGCCCCCCCTTCTGTGCCCCCTCTCCTGTGTCCCCCCTCCTGTGCCCCCCCCCCCTCCGGTGTCCCCCTCCTGTGTCCCCCCCTCCTGTGTCCCCCCCTCCTGTGTCCCCCCTCCGGTGTCCCCCCAGTCGCCTTTAATGTGCCCTAATTGCTGAGCAGTTTTCAAGCCATTTAATTCAAGCACTTCAGCTCCAACGCTTGCACACTTTGGAACATTGAATCCCTTTAAAAGCCGCGGCCACTTACCATGCCGATGGAATAATCTGCCGGCCTCTTTATAACAAATTACGGCTAATAGCGTATTGCATGACCGCCGAAGATGGGAGCAGCGGGCTGAGTGCAGTACAACAGCTTCCAATTATTTCATTGTAAGAAACCACTCATAGTAGCGGGAATCCAAATCCAGTGTGGCGGCGTGCTGGAAAACCGCCAATTCTCAGCCAATGAAATCCAATCTTATTAACCAGTTCAGCTCGCAATCTCCCTACCGCCCATTAAACATTGTTACGGGTTTCCGCTATCTGGGTATTCTAGTTCAGCAGCCCATTTCCTTATGTATTAGGAATAATTTAGACCCTCTCATTAGTAAATTTAAACGCACCTTGAAGATTCGGTCTTCTCTCCCCATAACCCTTCTACTGTAGGTAGAATAAATATATTCAGAATCAGTGGCGGCCGGTCCACAAGGGGCGCAGGGGCACCGCCCCCTCCCAGCTCTGCACCATCTGTGTGGCCGTGCACTGTGCGGGGCGCCGGACCAACAGGCCTCTACCTGGTCCGTCACCCCTCACAAGCACATGACCACAGCCCGAGGCCCCCATTGGCCAGTTTTATGTTGTCCTCGGGGCGCAGAGCACTGCATCCCTGAGCCCTCCCACCCTGCTGCGATACCAGCAAATCCGCTTCTGGCTTTCTGCTCCGCCCAATCAGGACAGAAGGCCGAAGTTCTGGTCAACGCAGAAGCTGCGGTGCCAGGCACCAGGGGAGCCCCATGTCTATCCCGCCTACACATTTTGGTTAGCAAGGAATAGTAACGAATTTTAGTTGAATTCCGTTATATTTTGCTTTCTAATGAATTCCAACTCTTCAGAATGATTGGAATTTGGATCGGTCGAAAAACGATCAACCGCTTTGAATTCTGTGTAAAGAGTAGCTGGTAGTTAAGCAGCGGGCCTCCCATGTCCTGAACAATCGATGACTTATCAGCTGTCAGCGGGCTTCCCCACTGACAGATGAATGCAAAGAAAAGAATGCAATAGAAAAATGTAAAAAAAAAATGGCGTGGGGTCTCCCCCCCAAAATCCATAACAGACCCTTATATGAGCATGCAGCCCAGCAGGCTAGGAAAGGGGGGGGGGGGGCGAGCAAGCACCCCCCCACCTGAACCATACTAGGCCACATGGCCTTAACATGAGGGGGGCTCTCCTCCCACCCCAAAGCACCTTGTCCCCATCAAGGGCCTCATTCCCACAACTGTGGCCGGTGGTTGTGGGGGTCTGCGGGCGAGGGGGTTATCGAAATCTTTAACAAGGGGGCCCCCAGATCCGGACCCCCTCCCTATGTGAGTGTTGGGTACATAGTACCCCATCCCGGCTGCCCGCGTCCTTAACAATCATGAGTCCTCATCTGTCAGCAGGCTTCCCCACTGACAGCTGAATGTAAAGATAAGAATGCCGGCGATAGAAAAATGTTAAAAAACAGCCATCTGCCTACTGCAGGCTCCTCCATTTGACATTTGTTATATAGGTAAGGGGCGGGGCCATGTGTCTACATCACCTGGTGGCTCCGCCCCCCTCTTCTGACATCAACGGACCAGTGCATGCATGCAGGGTCCGTGACGTCAGAAGGGGCGGTGCCACCAGGTGGTGTAGACAGATGGCTCCGCCCCTACCTATATAACAAATGGCCTACGTGACGGTGAGAGTGTCTTTTTTTGGGGGGGGTCCGGCGGGCGGCGTGATTGATGATGGATCTACATTGGGGGACACTGTTTTTTTATTTTTTAATGAGGAATTGTCAAAAACTGTCTCTGTGTTTTTTATTACTTTTTGACACTTTTATGGTGAATGGGCAGTGGTACGATGTACCTGTTACTCATTCACATAGGGTTGGGGGGGGTAGGAGCTGGGGGCCCCCTGGTTAAAGGGAGTTTCCAGATTCCTCTAAGCCCCCTGCCCGCAGACCCCCACAACCACTGGCCACAATTTTGAGGATGAGGCCCTTGCCCCATCAACATAGGGACAAGCACCCATCCTGGCTCCATCTACCACCCTGATCCCATCCCGGCTCCATCCACCACCCCATGCCGGCTCTAACCATCACCTCGCTTCCCATCCGGGCTCCATCTACCACCCCAATTCCTATCCAGGCTCCATCTACCACCCTGATTCCCATATGGGCTCCATCCACCACCCTGATTCCCATATGGGCTCCATCCACCACCCTGATTCCCATTCGGGCTCCATTCAACACCCCATCCCATCCAGGCTCCATCCAGCACCCTATCCCATCCAGGCTCCATCCACCACCCCATCCCATGCTGGCTCCATCCAGCACCCCATCCTATCCAGGCTCCATCCAACACCCCATCCCATCCAGGCTCCATCCAGCACCCCATCCCATCCGGGCTCCATCCAGCACCCCATCCTATCCGGGCTCCATCCAGCACCCCATCCCATCCGGGCTCCATCCAGCACCCCATCCCATCCGGGCTCCATCCAGCACCCCATCCCATCCGGGCTCCATGCAGCACCCCATTCCATCCGGGCTCCATCCACCACCCCAATTCCCATAGGACTCCATCCACTACCTTGATCCCATCTGGGCTCCATCCACCACCCTGATCCCATGCCAGCTCCATCGTCCACCCCATTCCCATTCCGGCTCCATCCACCACCCCATCCCATGCTGGCTCCATCCAC
Source organism: Lithobates septentrionalis (assembly GCA_037952835.1). NCBI lineage: Eukaryota > Metazoa > Chordata > Amphibia > Anura > Ranidae > Lithobates > Lithobates septentrionalis. The sequence continues at coordinate 108,997 of JBBDGP010004477.1, forward strand.
CACCCCATCCCATGCTGGCTCCATTCACCACCCCATCCCATCTGGGCTCCATCCAGCACCCCATCCCATCCGGGCTCCATCCACCACCCAAATTCCCATAGGGCTCCATCTACTACCTTGATCCCATCCGGGCTTCATCCACCACCCTGATCCCATGCCAGCTCCATCGACCACCCCATTCCCATTCCATCCACCACCCCAATCCCATCCTGACTCCATCCATCCACCACCCCGATCCTATCTTGGCTCCATCCGCCACCCTGATCCTATCCCGGCTTCATCCTAACCATTAACCTTGTGGCAGGTTAAGGGGGGGAGCCACGCTGACGCACTAGCCTGCTTAGTGTGTGTGTGGGGTGGGGTGGGGGGGCGGTTTTACCACACCAGGTGACACCAACGCTAGTGACGCCACTGGGCACTTCCACTATACAAGTTAACGTATGAGGTTTCCCTTGTAGATTCCATAAAATCTGGGACCTATGGGTGAGTTTGGATCGCACTATACAACCTGCTACCTAACTTACTGCCCAGGGATAAGGATCTATTGTGGATTCTTCTTCACTTCCTCTTGACCAAATTTATTTCTCTACTCTTTCTTTTGTGCACAATAAAGTTACCCCCTGTAAAAAAAAAAAAAAAAATCAGCTCTCACACCAGCAACCCGCCCCCATATACCAGAGTCGTTTTTACATTTCTACCATGCGCCTGTTTATTGGGAAACAATATGCATTCTGGTACAAAGTATTGCAAAGACAATTCACAAATGAAACAAAGGCTCTATTTTCTTTCCAATGTAGCATTTTTTTAATGCAATACTTAAAAAAAATTTAAAAAAATGGTTACAAAAATAGAAATAAAAAAAAAATCAGGAAAATAATATTTGAGTGGACAAGGGGAAGAATTATTTAGGTGTATTTATAAAAAAAAAAAGAAATTGCAGAGGCTTTCATCATGTGAAACTGCGTGTACATTCCTTATGTGGGCAATGTGGAATTTTATTCGGGTATTTTCTTTACAGGCTAAATTTGTGATTTAGGAAACAACATTACAGATACAACATTACAGCCACTAGCTGGAGATGACGGTCCCATGGAATAAATACCTATTTGCTATAATCATCAGTTCCATCCAGTGGCCATAATGTGTTTTTTTTTTCCTGACTCTAATGCCCTGTACACACAATGGGACATTCCGACAACAAAATCCATGGATTTATTTCCGACGGATGTTGGCTCAAACTTGTCTTGCATACACACGGTCACACAAATCTTGTCGGAAATTCCGAACGTCAGCAACGCGGTGACGTACAACACGCACGTCGAGCCGAGAAAAATGAAGTTCAATAGCCAGTGCGGCTCTTCCGCTGGATTCCGAGCATGCGTGGAACTTTGTGCGTCGGAATTGGATTGGAATTTCCGCCAACGAATTTTTGCTGTCGGAAAAGTTGAGAACCAGCTCTCAAACTTTTGTTGTCGGAAATTCCAAACAACAAATGTCCGATGGAGCCTACACACGGTCGGAATTTCCGACAACAAGCTCCCACCGAACATTTGTTGTCGGAAATTCCAATTGTGTGTACGCGGCATATCAATCGGCATGTTTGAAAAAAAACGAATGTAGATGCAGTTTCACAGTAAGACTGGCACAATTTTATACTTACATTTTATAAATACACACCTAAGGGTTAATAAAGGGTTACGTTATAGTAACCCATTCTATCTATTCCTGGATCCTTTCCTTGTATTGCGGGTGCAGGTTGCTCAAAGGAACATAGAAAGGCAACAGTAACTCAAACACCCACTCGTTACACCCAAGGTATGCAGAATACCATCTCCGAACACACAACACATCCAACCTCGAATTTGGCACATGGATCCATCCTGCCTTGTATCACCGGTTCAGGCTGGTGGTGGGGGTGTAATGGTGTGGGGGATGGGGTATCACCGGTTCAGGCTGGTGGTGGGGGTGTAATGGTGTGGAGGATATTTTCTTGGCACACTTTGGGCCCCTTAGTACCAACTGAGCATGGTTTAATCACCACGGCCTACCTGAGTATTGTTGGTGACCACGTCCATCCCTTTATGACTACAGTGTCCCCATCTTCTGATGGCTCCTTCCAGCAGGATAATGCACCATGTCACAAAGCTCCAATCATCTCACCACTGGACAATGAGGTCCCTGTCCTCCAATGGCCTCCACACTCACCACATCTCAACCTTTGGGTTGTGGTGGAATTGTGGTGGATGTTATCAGGTCACTATGGAGCAAAATCTCAGAGGAACGTTTCCAACGCCTTGTTGTATCCATGCCACCAAGAATGAAGGCAAAAGGGGGTCCAACCCAGGACTAGCAAGGTGTACCTAATAAAGTTTCCGGTGAGTGTAAGTAGACACTGGCCCCTTAAGGAGCACATAATATCGGCTTCACTTTTCAAAATAGCGGGTAGCGCTATTGTCTCTGCCTCGACCCGTTTCATCAGTGTCATGAGACTTTCTCCAGGGTGTGACACCACTTTTGTTGAATATAAATCTTAATATATAATTTTAATATATTTCATTGCATTTTTATTTATTTTTTGCTAATTGTTTAATAGTACACCACTGGAGATAATTGTAGACATTTTGGCGGGGAGGGTGTCACCATCGCTCTTCTATTTTTGTATTATTATAGTACAGGTAGTGCTGCATTTTTTTTTTCTTTAACTACTTCAATACCCGGGGGGCACTTACACCCCCTTCTTGCCCAGGCCAATTTTCAGCTTTCAGCGCTATCGCTGTTTCAATGACAATTGCGCGGTCATGCTACACTGTACCCAAACAGAATTTTTATCATTTTTTTTCTCACAAATAGAGCTTTCTTTTTGTGGTATTTGATCACCTCTGCATGTTTTATTTTTTTGCTAAACAAACAAAAAAAGACCTAAAATTTTGAAAAAAAAAAAAAGTTCTTCTTTTGTTTCTGTTATAAAATTTTGTAAATAAGTAAGTTTTCTCCTTCACTGACGGGCACTGATAGGGTGGCACAGATGAGGTGGCACTGATGGGCGCTGACGATGGTCAATGATAGGTGGCACTGATGGGCGCTGGTAGGCGGCACTGATGGGTGGCACTGGTTTGCGGCACTGATGGGTGGCACTGGTGGGAACTGATAGACCACACTGATGGACACTGAAAGGCTGCACTAATGGGTACTTATGGGTGGCACTAATAGGCAGCACTGCTGGGTACTGATGGGCACTGATATGCGGCACTGCTGGGCACTGATGGGAACTGATACGTGGCACTGAAATGTGGTACTGATAGATGGCATTGATAGGCATCACTGATAGCACTGGCATGCATTGGGGATGGGCACTAATTGGCAGCTGCCTGGACACTGATTGGCATTTCCCTGGTTGTCTAGGCTAACATACCTGGTGGTCCAGTATGGTGGCCATCCCTGGTGGTCCTGGTGGCATCCTGGTGGTCCTGGGTGGGCATTCGAGGGGGGGCTGTGCTGATAAACAATCAGCACAGACCCCCCCCCTGTCAGGAGAGCAGCCGATCGGCTCTCCTCTACTCGCGTCTGTCAGACACGAGTGAGGAAAAGCCGATCAACGGTTCTTCCGCTTTAGATCGTAGTCAGCCATGATTGGACAAGGCTGATCACGTGGTAAAGAGCCTCCGTCAGAGACTCTTTACCGAGATCAGTGTAGTGGTGTGTCAGACTGACACACCAACGATCGCCGCGATGCGCGCCCCCACGGGCGCACAAGAGCGGTCGTTCTGGAGGGCCGTCATGTGACGTCCACCCAGAACGAGAGCCGTGCCGCCCAGCTGTCATTTGACGGCGGGCGGGCGGGCGGGAAGTGGTTAATTAGGTGTGGGGACACATGTCAATGTCAGCATCTATCCAGTCATTTACCAATTAAGTTCATTAGGTTGGTTTGCATGGTAGGTTATCCTTTTATAAAAGTAATAATGTTACTTTGTATCTCTCTATCTCCTATCTGATCAATGTTTATAAACAATGTTACTTTGTATCTCTCTATCTCCTATTTGATCAATGTTTGTAAACAATGTTACTTTGTATCTCTATCTCCTATCTGATCAATGTTTATTGTTTACAATATTTTTTATTAATTTTTTTTTAAAAAAGTAGACAAACTTAGCATATAACAATCAAAAATCTCATAATACAGAAGGGGGAACCTCAGAATAAGAATGATATGTTCATCTATAGGAAATGGCAATACTGTATGATTTATATACTTTAGGAATGTTATGTGTTATGTATTATGTTTATTGTGAAGTTTATGGTTTGTATTTCTGATCAATGTTTATAAACAATGTTACTTTGTACAGTATCTTTCTATCACCAGTCTGATCAATGTTTGTAAACAATGTTACTTTGTATATCTCTATCTACTGTCTGATCAATGTTTATAAACAATGTTACTTTGTATCTCTCTATCTCCAGTCTGATCAATGTTTATAAACAATGTTATTTTGTAAGTCTTTATCTCCTATCTGATCAATGTTTATAAACAATGTTACTTTGTATCTCTCTATCCCCCGTCTGATCAATGTTTATAAACAATGCTACTTTGTATCTCTATATCTCCTGTCTGATCAATGTTTATAAACAATGTCACTTTGTGTCTCTCTATCTCCCATCTGATTAATGTTTATAAACAATGTTACTTTATATTGCTCTATCTCCCGTCTGATCGATGCTTATAAATAATGTGACTTTAGTATCTGCCCCTCAGTCTAAACATTTATAAACACTGTATCAAATGGTTCATTTTTGACAGCAGCAGCTGCTACAGATATACTGTATATTTACATGGAGACTCCAGGCTGTAATCTTTACAGTTGAGAATTGGCAGCAAGTCCAAGGTCAGCAGAAGAGGGGCAGAAATCAGGATGATGAGTATCACTTGCCCTGTGTACTCTGATGAAGTTTGTTTGGGCATGTATAGTGAACATGGCTGGAGCTAGGATGGGCGGAGAATGTGCCGGAGGTAGGATGGGCGGAGTATGTGTCAGGGGTGGGTAGGATGGGTGGAGAATGTGCCAGGGGTAGGATGGGCGGAGTATGTGTCAGGGGTAGGATGGGTTGAGAATGTGCCAGGGTTGGATGGGCGGAGTATGTGTCAGGGGTAGGATGGGTGGAGAATGTGCCAGAGGTAGGATGGGCGGAGTATGTGCTGGAGGTAGGATGGGCGGAGTATGTTCTGGAGGTAGGAGGGGCGGCGTATGTGATGGAGGTAGGATGGGCAGAGTATGTGCCAGAGGTAGGATGGGCAGAGTATGTGCCGGAGGTAGGATGGGCGGAGTATGTGCCGGAGTTGAGATGGCCGGAGTATGTGCCGGAGGTAGGGTGGGCAAAGAATGTGCAGGATGGGCGGAGTATTTGCTGGAGGTAGGATGGGCAGAAATCAGGATGATGAGTTACACTTGCCCTGTGTACTCTGATGAAGTTTGTTTGGGCATGTATAGTGAACATGGCTGGAGCTAGGATAAGCGGAGTATGTGTCGGAGGTAGGATGGGCGGAGAATGTGCCGGAGGTAGGATGGGCGGAGTATGTTCCAGAGGTAGGATGGGCGGAATATGTTCCGGAGGTAGGATGGGCGGGGTATGTGCAGGAGGTAGGATGGGCGGGGTATGTGCCGGAGGTAGGATGGGCGGGGTATGTGTCAGAGGTAGGATGGGCGGAGTATGTGTCAGGAGTAGGATGGGCGGGGTATGTGCTGGAGGTAGGATGGGCGGGGTATTTCCTGGAGGTAGGATGGGCGGAGTATGTTCTGGAGGTAGGATGGGCGGAGTATGTTCCGGAGGTAGGATGGGCGGAGTATGTTCCAGAGGTAGGATGGGCGGGGTATGTGCCGGAGGTAGGATGGGCGGAGTATGTTCTGGAGGTAGGATGGGCAGGGTATGTGCCAGAGGTAGGATGGGCGGAGTACGTGCCGGAGGTAGGATGGGCGGAGTATGTTCCAGAGGTAGGATGGGCGGAGTATGTTCCGGAGGTAGGATGGGCGGAGTATGTTCTGGAGGTAGGATGGGCGGGGTATGTGCCAGAGGTAGGATGGGCAGAGTACGTGCCGGAGGTAGGATGGGCAGAGTATGTTCTGGAGGTAGGATGGGCAGAGTATGTTCTGGAAGTAGGATGGGCGGGGTATGTGCTGGAGGTTGGATGGGCAGAGTATGTTCTGGCGGTAGAATGGGCGGAGTATGTCCTGGAGGTAGGGTGGGTGGAGTAAGTGTCGGAGGTAGGATGGGCGGGGTATGAGCCAGAGGTAGGATGGGTGGAGTATGTTTCGGAGGTAGGATGGGCGGGGTATGTGTCGGAGGTAGGATGGGCGGAGTATGTTTCGGAGGTAGGATGGGCGGAGTATGTTCCGGAGGTAGGATGGGCGGAGTATGTTCTGGAGGTAGGATGGGCGGGGTATGTGCCGGAGGTAGGATGGGCGGAGTACGTGCCGGAGGTAGGATGGGCAGAGTATGTTCCGGAGGTAGGATGGGCAGAGTATGTTCCGGAGGTAGGATGGGCGGAGTATGTTCTGGAGGTAGGATGGGCGGGGTATGTGCTGGAGGTTGGATGGGCAGAGTATGTTCTGGAGGTAGGATGGGCGGAGTATGTCCTGGAGGTAGGGTGGGCGGAGTATGTGTCGGAGGTAGGATGGGCGGGGTATGAGCCAGAGGTAGGATGGGTGGAGTATGTTCCGGAGGTAGGATGGGCGGGGTATGTGTCGGAGGAAGGATGGGCGGAGTATGTTCCGGAGGTAGGATGGGCGGAGTATGTTCCGGAGGTAGGATGGGCGGGGTATGTGTCGGAGGTAGGATGGGCGGAGTATGTATCGGAGGTAGGATGGGCGGAGTATGTGTTCGAGGTGGGATGGGCGGGGTATGTGTCTGAGGTAGGATGGACGGAGTATGTTTCGGAAGTGGGATGGGCGGAGTATGTGTCGGAGGTGGGATGGGCGGAGTATGTGTCGGAGGTGGGATGGGCGGGGTATGTGTCGGAGGTGGGATGGGCGGGGTATGTGTCGGAGGTAGGATGGACAGAGTATGTTTCGGATGTGGGATGGGCGGAGTATGTGTCGGAGGTGGGATGGGCGGAGTATGTTTCGGAGGTGGGATGGGCGGAGTATGTGTCGGAGGTGGGATGGGCGGAGTATGTTCCGGAGGTAGGATGGGCGGGGTATGTTCCGGAGGTAGGATGGGCGGGGTATGTGTTGGAGGTAGGATGGGCGGAGTATGTGTCGGAGGTAGGATGGGCGGAGTATGTTCCGGAGGTAGGATGGGCGGAGTATGTTCCGGAGGTAGGATGGGCGGAGTATGTGTCGGAGGTAGGATGGGCGGAGTATGTTCCGGAGGTAGGATGGGCGGAGTATGTTCATGAGGTAGGATGGGCGGAGTATGTGTCGGAGGTAGGATGGGCGGAGTATGTGTCGGAGGTAGTATAGGCAGGGTATGTGCCGGAGGTAGGATGGGCGGAGTATGTGTCGGAGGTAGGATGGGCAGGGTATGTGCCGGAGGTAGGATGGGCGGAGTATGTTCCGGAGGTAGGATGGGCAGAGTATGTTCCGGAGTTAGGATGGGCGGGGTATGTGTCGGAGGTAGGATGGGCGGAGTATGTTCCAGAGGTAGGATGGGCGGAGTATGTGTCGGAGGTAGGATGGGCGGAGTATGTTCCGGAGGTAGGATGGGCGGAGTATGTTCCGGAGGTAGGATGGGCGGAGTATGTTCCGGAGGTAGGATGGGCAGAGTATGTTCATGAGGTAGGATGGGCGGAGTATGTTCCGGAGGTAGGATGGGCGGGGTATGTTCCGGAGGTAGGATGGGAGGAGTATGTTCCGGAGGTAGGATGGGCGGGGTATGTTCCGGAGGTAGGATGGGAGGAGTATGTTCCGGAGGTAGGATGGGCGGAGTATGTTCCGGAGGTAGGATGGGCGGAGTATGTTCATGAGGTAGGATGGGCGGAGTATGTTCCGGAGGTAGGATGGGCGGGGTATGTTCCGGAGGTAGGATGGGAGGAGTATGTTCCGGAGGTAGGATGGGCGGGGTATGTTCCGGAGGTAGGATGGGAGGAGTATGTTCCGGAGGTAGGATGGGCGGGGTATGTTCTGGAGGTAGGATGGGAGGAGTATGTTCCGGAGGTAGGATGGGCGGGGTATGTTCCGGAGGTAGGATGGGAGGAGTATGTTCCGGAGGTAAGATGGGCGGGGTATGTTCCGGAGGTAGGATGGGAGGAGTATGTTCCGGAGGTAGGATGGGCAGAGTATGTTCCGGAGGTAGGATGGGCGGGGTATGTTCCGGAGGTAGGATGGGAGGAGTATGTTCCGGAGGTAGGATGGGCGGGGTATGTGTTGGAGGTAGGATAGGCGGAGTATGTTCCGGAGGTAGGATGGGCGGAGTATGTGCCGGAGGTAGGATGGGTGGAGTATGTTTCGGAGGTAGGATGGGCAGGGTATGTTCCGGAGGTAGGATGGGAGGAGTATGTTCCGGAGGTAAGATGGGCAGGGTATGTTCCGGAGGTAGGATGGGAGGAGTATGTTCCGGAGGTAAGATGGGCGGGGTATGTTCCGGAGGTAGGATGGGAGGAGTATGTTCCGGAGGTAAGATGGGCGGGGTATGTTCCGGAGGTAGGATGGGAGGAGTATGTTCCGGAGGTAGGATGGGCGGGGTATGTGTTGGAGGTAGGATAGGCGGAGTATGTTCCGGAGGTAGGATGGGCGGAGTATGTGCCGGAGGTAGGATGGGCGGAGTATGTGCCGGAGGTAGGATGGGTGGAGTATGTTTCGGAGGACAGGGCTGTGGTGTTCAGTCACAAAGTGAAATAGAACTTATATAATATATAAATATCGGATTGGATATAATTAGGTGGTTTTATTTTCTTGTTCCTCTTGGTGACATACAATGTTTTCTACACACTGAAATCCAAAGCTGACTCTTTGTTTTTTTCCTTTTATTATCTATTGACAAAAGATTTTTAATGTAACAATGTATAATTAGAGTGGACCTCTCATCAGAATTATTTTCATATTAAGCAGCAGCATTCCAAATAACACTTCCAGGCATTTATTTACTCTCACAGGGACCAAAGTACTGATCATGCCTTCTCTCACTTTTTTTTTCTCCAGAAGGACAGCACCATCTTTGTTCAGGCATCATCCAGGGTCACCATCTACTTCCTGCAGCGAGATGCTGAGATGACACAGTGATACATTGTAAATCCTGACTTCTGTGCAGTTCTTGGCTGTGCTCACAAATGACTGACACAGATCAGCCCCTGCTGCAGCCTCTCACCAAGGTTTACAATCTTGCAGTGTGATCACTGAAAGGAGAGGCGACTGAGGAAATGCCAATGTGAAAGACGATGTTACGCCGAGTAAATAGATACCTAACATGTCACACTTTAAAACTGCGCACACTCGTAGAATGGCAACAAACTACAATACTTAAAAATCTCCATAGGCGACACTTTAACATTTTCTACAGGTTACCAGTTTACAGTTACAGAGGAGGTTTAGCACTAGAATTATTGCTCTCGCTCTAACGTTCGTGGCGATACCTCACATGTGTGGTGCGACCACCGTTTACATATGTGGGTGGGACTTACGTATACGTACGCTCCTGGGCGTGAGCACGGGGGGGGGGGATGGGGGTACTTTAAAAAAACATTTTTCCTATTTATTTATTTTTTTATTTTTTACACTGTCCCTTTTAATCTATTTTTTTTTATCACTTTTATTCCTATTACAAGGGATGTAAACATCCCTTGTACTAGAAATAAGGATGACAGGTCCTCTTCATGGAGAGATCTGGGGTCAAAAGGACCCAAAATCTCTCCTTTACCTTTAAAAGCAAAAGATCAAAAAAAAAAAAAGTAAAAATAATTATCTTTTGCTTTAAAAAAAAAAGAAAAAAAAGTTTACTTCCACCCTGGACCTTCCAACCTTCCACCCTGGACCTTCCAACCTTCCACCCTGGAGTTGGTCCTCCAAGGCCATAGAGGCGTTTAAAGATGATCTAGTCTTCAATCGCTTCTGGGACCAGCCGGCCACACCTTCGGATCGTTTGTCGGGCACGTCGGTAAAAAAACGGCAAGCCCGAGGAATACCGGCGAGCGGCGCGTGGGTGGGGAAACCCCCCCTCCCTCTGCTTCTGAAGGCGTTCCAGCGGCTCATGAGCCGCTCAGAAGGCTTTCATGAAAAAGCCAACCGCCGGCTGAAATAAAAATGATAGCGGGGTCATGGCTGATAGCTTCAGCCATAACCCCGGTAAACCACGTCAAAGCCACAACGTATATATACGTATTGCGGTCTTGATGTGGTTTAGGTGACCACCAGCGCTATAACCCACCGTATCTTAAACGAGGCAGAATGTTTTGGCTGGAGTTGACCCAAAATTCTTATTTTTTCTTTCTGAGGTGCTCCCTACGTTGGGGTATCACCGACACCATCCAATCACTTGTCATCTGCCTGGCCTCCTCCCAGCTGTATCGCGGCTTGTACCCCGTGTCGCTCTGCAGCTTCCTGTACGTGAAGGTGAAGGGGGTGTTCAGGATAGTCAGCAGGTGCCTGGTAAAGGGCGGCACAAACCTTACAAACGGCCGAAGAACAAAGCTGACCATCTCCATTAAGGAAGCCACGATATAGAGGATGGGGAGAGGCATGGCCAGTTTGCTCTCCACCTTTAGGCCCAGCTCCTTGCCCAGAGCATGGTTCATGTCTGAGTAGCTCATGTGGGGGGTGTCATCGGTAATGAAGTAGAAGTTCCCGGCTATCTTCTTGGTTCCTTCTGGGTCCCTTATGGCCCGAGCCGCCAATAGATGGGCCCAGGCAACGTTGCCGACATACACTGGGTTGACCAAGGCCTCTTTCCTGGAGAGCCTATGGAAGACATCACCGTTCAGTAGAGCTTGGTCTAAATGAATTTGGAGGAACTGAGACCCTTCACCGAAGATGTATGCAGGACGGAGCGAACAGGTGATCAGAGTTCCTCCATTTTGGAGCTCCTGACCATTAGCCCTCAAGACCTTTTTTTCCGCCAAGCTCTTGCTCTCTCCATAGCAGAAGGCCGACTTTTTGTCGTACACCGTTTCCTCTGTGCCATTAACAATAGGGTCCCCTTGGGCGTTTGGTCCATACACCTCTATACTGCTGGTGTAGATGAAGTACTGCACATTGTTCTGTAGGCACGCCGCCAACAGCTGCTCTGTCCCTGCAAAACCAAGCACAAAGCATTAAAGGCCAATTCCAAATAAAAAGGGAAACCAACAAGCGAATGGCAAATGCTATGCATGAAATCCTATAGTCATGTTAAGGGGAACTGAAATCCTGCAGCCATGTTAGAGGATCACGGGAGCTGCCAGTGCTGACTTGTTTTTGGGCTCCAGGACTGTCGTCCGTGGCCTTCCATCCAGGGCTGTCTTTAATATTGATTGGACCCTGGAAAAACATTTTCTTGGGGCCCCCCATGCAATTTTGCCCCCCCCCCCATCTTTACACAGGACTCCCTCCCCCATATTAACCAAATCACTACATAGGATCATCATTCCTTATACTACCCCCATAATTACAGCCTTACAGGACCCTCCTCCCACATTATTACACAGGACCCCCTCCCCATACTACGCCCATCACTACACAGGCCCCCTCCCCCATACTACCCCCCCCATTATTACACAGGATCTGTAACGGATCCTATCCCACACTCCTCTTGAGTGCTTTCATCATATACCACTTCCTCCCAGTCTGAATATAGATATCAGATATTCCAACCGCTCACAAGCACAAAACAAGATGAGACTTGCTTAGCTGCTAACATGGACTCATTTATTAGAACCAGAATTACAAGTCTTTATATACCGTTAAAGAGGAGGTTCCCCCCTCCTGCTCATATTACTCTAACAATACAACTGTAACCTAATTAACCTAATTAACATGAGCTAGTTTACTAAACCCTTTACCCAGACTAGGTCACTCAGAGACATGACCTTTGGGGCAGACTTGTGGTCACTGAGCTTCACACAGTAGTATAAACACAATAGCATGAGCTAATTACAATTAACAATACAAACAGTGATCTCCCCCCCCCCCTCCTCAGCCTAGTAGGCAACAAACTATAGTATGAGTAGACTGTCCGGCTCCTACCCAGTTCTAGAGGCCAATGTGATCAGCTCTCTCAACTAAAATGGGGAGTTCAGAATCAAACAAACCAAGAATAGTCTTTACATATATCCTGGGAGATATTGTGGATAAATATTATTGTCCCATTTTAAGCAATCCAAGCTATACCCTCCCAGTCACCATTTCCCATATGGCATACACAGGGTTCCCAGAGTCTGTGTGTCCTGGGGGACAAGGACCCGAATCCAAAGTAACACCACCTCAAGGGTCCCCAGGCATACAGCTTACAAAGCGCACTGTTCCCCCAAATGCCAGGGCCCATAATCGGTAGGCAAGAGGATGGCATTCAGTCCCCTCCAAAAGCCTCTGTCCTGGGTGAGTCTGTCACAGTATCCCTCCCCCATAATACCCCCATCATTACACAGTAGCATACTACATTGCCACTCATTAACCATTAGTGTGCTGCTGTTTCTCCAGAAAGAAGGGGTATTGCTGAGGGTGGAGAGGCAGGGGGAGGGGCTATTGTTGGTGGTGGAGAGGAAGGGATTGGGTTTATTGTTGAGGGTGGAGAAGCAGGGAGGGGGGTTATTGCTGAGGGTGGAGAAGCGGGGAGGGGGGTTATTGCTGAGGGTGGAGAAGCGAGGAGGGGGGTTATTATTGAGGGTGGAGAAGCAGGGATGGGGGTTATTGTTGAGGGTGGAGAAGCGGAGAGGGGGGTTATTGCTGAAGGTGGAGAAGTGGGAGGGGGGGTTATTATTGAGGGTGGAGAAGCAGGGAGGGGGGTTATTATTGAGGGTGGGGAAGCAGGGAGGGGGGGTTATAGTTTAGGGTGGAAAAGCGGAGAGGGGGGTTATTAAGGAGGGTGGAGAAGCGGGGAGGGGTTATTGTTTAGGGTGGAGAAGCGGCGAGGAGGTTATTGCTGAGGGTGGAGAAGCGGGGAGGGGGTTATTGCTGAGGGTGGAGAAGCGGGGAGGGGGTTATTGTTGAGGGTGGAGAAGAGGGATGGGGTTATTGTTTAGGGTGGAGAAGCAGAGAGGGGGGTTATTGCTGAGGGTGGAGAAGCGGGGAGGGGGTTATTATTGACGGTGGGGAAGCGGGGAGGGGGTTATTGTTTAGGGTGGAGAAGCGGAGAGGGGGGTTATTGCTGAGGGTGGAGAAGCGGAGAGGGGGTTATTGCTGAGGGTGGAGAAGGGGGTAGGGGGTTATTGTTTAGGGTGGAGAAGCGGAGAGGGGGTTATTGCTGAGGGTGGGAAGGGGGGAGGGGGTTATTGTTTAGGGTGGAGAAGCGGGGAGGGGGGTTATTGTTTAGGGTGGAGAAGCGGCGAGGAGGTTATTGTTGAGGGTGGAGAAGCGGGGAGGCGGTTATTGCTGAGGGTGGAGAAGTGGGGAGGGGGTTATTGCTGAGGGTGGAGAAGCGGGAGGGGGGTTATTGCTGAGGGTGGAGAAGCGGGGAGGTGGTTATTGCTGAGGGTGGAGAAGGGGGGAGGGGGTTATTGCTGAGGGTGGAGAAGGGGGGAGGGGGTTATTGCTAAGGGTGGAGAAGGGGGAGGGGGTTATTGCTGAGGGTGGAGAAGGGGGAGGGGGTTATTGTTGAGAGTGGAGAAGCGGGGAGGGGGTTATTGCTGAGGGTGGAGAATGGGGGAGGGGGTTATTGCTGAGGGTGGAGAAGGGGGAGGGGGTTATTGCTGAGGGTGGAGAAGGGGGAGGGGGTTATTGTTGAGAGTGGAGAAGCGGGGAGGGGGTTATTGCTGAGGGTGGAGATGCAGGGAGGAGGTTATTGCTGAGGGTGGAGAAGAGGGAGGGGGGGTTATTGTTGAGGGTGGAGAAGCAGGGAGGGGGTTATTGTTGAGGCTGGAGAAGTGGAGAGGGGGGTTATTGTTGAGGGTGGAGAAGCAGGGAGGGGGTTATTGTTGAGGGTGGAGAAGCGGGGAGGGGGTTATTGTTGAAGGTGGAGAAGCGGGGAGGGGGTTATTGTTGAGGGAGAAGAAGCGGAGAATGGGGTTATTGTTGAGGGTGGAGAAGCGGGGAGGGGGTTATTGTTGAGGGTGGAGAAGAGGGATGGGGTTATTGTTTAGGGTGGAGAAGCAGAGAGGGGGGTTATTGCTGAGGGTGGAGAAGCGGGGAGGGGGTTATTGTTTAGGGTGGAGAAGCGGCGAGGAGGTTATTGCTGAGGGTGGAGAAGCGGGGAGAGGGTTATTGCTGAGGGTGGAGAAGCGGGGAGGGGGTTATTGTTGAGGGTGGAGAAGCGGGGAGGGGGTTATTGGTGAGGGTGGAGAAGCGGGGAGGGGGTTATTGTTGAGGGTGGAGAAGCGGGGAGGGGGTTATTGTTTAGGGTGGAGAAGCGGCGAGGAGGTTATTGCTGAGGGTGGAGAAGCGGGGAGGGGGTTATTGCTGAGGGTGGAGAAGCGGGGAGGGGGTTATTGTTGAGGGTGGAGAAGCGGGGAGGGGGTTATTGGTGAGGGTGGAGAAGCGGGGAGGGGGTTATTGTTGAGGGTGGAGAAGCAGAGAGGGGGTTATTGCTGAGGGTGGAGAAGCGGGGATGGGGTTATTGTTGAGGGTGGAGAAGCGGGGAGGGGGTTATTGTTGAGAGTGGAGAAGCGGGAAGGGGGTTATTATTGAGGGTGGAGAAGCGGGGAGGGGGTTATTGTTGAGGGTGGAGAAGGGGGAGGTGGGTTATTGCTGAGGATGGAGAAGCGGGGAGGGGGTTATTGTTGAGGGTGGAGAAGCGGGGAGGGGTTATTGCTGAGGGTGGAGAAGCGGGAAGGGGGTTATTATTGAGGGTGGAGAAGCGGGGAGGGGGTTATTGTTGAGGGTGGAGAAGGGGGAGGTGGGTTATTGCTGAGGATGGAGAAGCGGGGAGGGGGTTATTGTTGAGGGTGGAGAAGCGGGGAGGGGTTATTGCTGAGGGTGGAGAAGTGGGGAGGGTGGTTATTGCTGAGGGTGGAGAAGCGGGGAGGGGTTATTGTTGATGGTGGAGAAGGGGGAGGTGAGTTATTGCTGAGGGTGGAGAAGTGGGGAGGGGTTATTGCTGAGGGTGGAGAAGTGGGGAGGGGGTTATTGTTGAGGGTGGAGAAGTGGGGAGGGGTTATTGCTGAGGGTGGAGAAGTGGGGAGGGGGTTATTGTTGAGGGTGGAGAAGCGGGGAGCCGGTTATTGTTGAGGGTGGAGAAGCGGGGAGGGGTTATTGTTGAGAGTGGAGAAGCGGGGAGGGGGTTATTGTTGAGAGTGGAGAAGCGGGGAGGGGGTTATTATTGACGGTGGGGAAGCGGGGAGGGGGTTATTGTTGAGGGTGGAGAAGTGGGGAGGGGTTATTGCTGAGGGTGGAGAAGTGGGGAGGGGGTTATTGTTGAGGGTGGAGAAGCGGGGAGCCGGTTATTGTTGAGGGTGGAGAAGCGGGGAGGGGTTATTGTTGAGAGTGGAGAAGCGGGGAGGGGGTTATTGCTGAGGGTGGAGAAGCGGGGAGGGGGTTATTATTGACGGTGGGGAAGCGGGGAGGGGGTTATTGTTTAGGGTGGAGAAGCGGAGAGGGGGGTTATTGCTGAGGGTGGAGAAGCGGAGAGGGGGTTATTGCTGAGGGTGGAGAAGGGGGTAGGGGGTTATTGTTTAGGGTGGAGAAGCGGAGAGGGGGTTATTGCTGAGGGTGGGAAGGGGGGAGGGGGTTATTGTTTAGGGTGGAGAAGCGGGGAGGGGGGTTATTGTTTAGGGTGGAGAAGCGGCGAGGAGGTTATTGTTGAGGGTGGAGAAGTGGGGAGGCGGTTATTGCTGAGGGTGGAGAAGTGGGGAGGGGGTTATTGCTGAGGGTGGAGAAGCGGGAGGGGGGTTATTGCTGAGGGTGGAGAAGCGGGGAGGTGGTTATTGCTGAGGGTGGAGAAGGGGGGAGGGGGTTATTGCTGAGGGTGGAGAAGGGGGGAGGGGGTTATTGCTAAGGGTGGAGAAGGGGGAGGGGGTTATTGCTGAGGGTGGAGAAGGGGGAGGGGGTTATTGTTGAGAGTGGAGAAGCGGGGAGGGGGTTATTGCTGAGGGTGGAGAATGGGGGAGGGGGTTATTGCTGAGGGTGGAGAAGGGGGAGGGGGTTATTGCTGAGGGTGGAGAAGGGGGAGGGGGTTATTGTTGAGAGTGGAGAAGCGGGGAGGGGGTTATTGCTGAGGGTGGAGATGCAGGGAGGAGGTTATTGCTGAGGGTGGAGAAGAGGGAGGGGGGGTTATTGTTGAGGGTGGAGAAGCAGGGAGGGGGTTATTGTTGAGGCTGGAGAAGTGGAGAGGGGGGTTATTGTTGAGGGTGGAGAAGCAGGGAGGGGGTTATTGTTGAGGGTGGAGAAGCGGGGAGGGGGTTATTGTTGAAGGTGGAGAAGCGGGGAGGGGGTTATTGTTGAGGGAGGAGAAGCGGAGAGTGGGGTTATTGTTGAGGGTGGAGAAGCGGGGAGGGGGTTATTGTTGAGGGTGGAGAAGAGGGATGGGGTTATTGTTTAGGGTGGAGAAGCAGAGAGGGGGGTTATTGCTGAGGGTGGAGAAGCGGGGAGGGGGTTATTGTTTAGGGTGGAGAAGCGGCGAGGAGGTTATTGCTGAGGGTGGAGAAGCGGGGAGAGGGTTATTGCTGAGGGTGGAGAAGCGGGGAGGGGGTTATTGTTGAGGGTGGAGAAGCGGGGAGGGGGTTATTGGTGAGGGTGGAGAAGCGGGGAGGGGGTTATTGTTGAGGGTGGAGAAGCGGGGAGGGGGTTATTGTTTAGGGTGGAGAAGCGGCGAGGAGGTTATTGCTGAGGGTGGAGAAGCGGGGAGGGGGTTATTGCTGAGGGTGGAGAAGCGGGGAGGGGGTTATTGTTGAGGGTGGAGAAGCGGGGAGGGGGTTATTGGTGAGGGTGGAGAAGCGGGGAGGGGGTTATTGTTGAGGGTGGAGAAGCAGAGAGGGGGTTATTGCTGAGGGTGGAGAAGCGGGGATGGGGTTATTGTTGAGGGTGGAGAAGCGGGGAGGGGGTTATTGTTGAGAGTGGAGAAGTGGGAAGGGGGTTATTATTGAGGGTGGAGAAGCGGGGAGGGGGTTATTGTTGAGGGTGGAGAAGGGGGAGGTGGGTTATTGCTGAGGATGGAGAAGCGGGGAGGGGGTTATTGTTGAGGGTGGAGAAGCGGGGAGGGGTTATTGCTGAGGGTGGAGAAGCGGGAAGGGGGTTATTATTGAGGGTGGAGAAGCGGGGAGGGGGTTATTGTTGAGGGTGGAGAAGGGGGAGGTGGGTTATTGCTGAGGATGGAGAAGCGGGGAGGGGGTTATTGTTGAGGGTGGAGAAGCGGGGAGGGGTTATTGCTGAGGGTGGAGAAGTGGGGAGGGTGGTTATTGCTGAGGGTGGAGAAGCGGGGAGGGGTTATTGTTGATGGTGGAGAAGGGGGAGGTGAGTTATTGCTGAGGGTGGAGAAGTGGGGAGGGGTTATTGCTGAGGGTGGAGAAGTGGGGAGGGGGTTATTGTTGAGGGTGGAGAAGTGGGGAGGGGTTATTGCTGAGGGTGGAGAAGTGGGGAGGGGGTTATTGTTGAGGGTGGAGAAGCGGGGAGCCGGTTATTGTTGAGGGTGGAGAAGCGGGGAGGGGTTATTGTTGAGAGTGGAGAAGCGGGGAGGGGGTTATTGTTGAGGGTGGAGAAGCGGAGAGGGGTTTTTTGTTGAGGGTGGAGAAGAAGGGAGGGGGTTATTGCTGAGGGTGGAGAAGGGGGAGGTGGGTTCTTGCTGAGGGTGGAGAAGCGGGGAGGGGGTTATTGTTGAGGGTGGAGAAGAGGGAGGGGGTTATTGTTGAGAGTGGAGAAGCGGGGAGGGGGTTATTGTTGAGGGTGGAGAAGCGGAGAGGGAGGTTGTTGTTTAGGGTGGAGAAGCGGGGAGGGGGGTTATTGTTGAGAGTGGAGAAGTGGGGAGCCGGTTATTGCTGTGGGTGGAGAAGCGGGGAGGGGGTTATTGCTTACCAGACAAATTCGGAGACTTCTCTCATATATGTAAAAATCTGTGCTTTTTTTGCTAGAAAATTACTTTAAACATTGATCAGGCAGGAGATAGAGAGATACAAAGAAACATTGTTTATAAACATTGATCAGACGGGAGATAGAGGGATACAAAGTAACATTGTTTATAAACATTGATCAGACTGGAGATAGAGAGATACAAAGTAACATTGTTTATAAAAATTGATCAGACGGGAGATAGAGAGATACAAAGTAACATTGTTTATAAACATTGATCAGGCAGGAGATAGAGAGATACAAAGTAACATTGTTTATAAACATTGATCAGACGGGAGATAGAGGGATACAAAGTAACATTGTTTATAAACATTGATCAGACTGGAGATAGAGAGATACAAAGTAACATTGTTTATAAAAATTGATCAGACCGGAGATAGAGAGATACAAAGTAACATTGTTTATAAACATTGATCAGACGGGAGATAGAGAGATACAAAGTAACATTGTTTATAAACATTGATCAAATGGGAGATGGAGAAATACAAAGTTTATAACAGTGTTTCTCAACCTTTTTTCCAGTCAAGGCATTCTTTAAAATTGTTTGAAATCCTGAGGCATAACCTTCTAAAATGTAAAAGCTAAATGAATAATTGTACACCCTTTCTTAACCCTCCCCCTCCCTATAACAGAATTGCAAAAAAAAAAAAATGTTTTTAAGTAAATATTTTTTCCCCTTAAGGTGTGGTTCCTCGGTCTCACCTAGGTGAGGATGACGTACCTGGACCCCGCACATGCGCAGGAATGCCACAGCTGACTCTGGGATTCGTTGCGGCACTTCTGCGCACGTGTGCGGCCTTGCTGCCTCCTGGGACTTGTATGTCACTCCTCTCAGGAGGCAGATTGTGGGATCTTACGCATGCGCAGAAACAGAGTGGTATGTCTGCTGGTCGGGGTTCGTGGTGTGTCTGCGCATGCACAAGGGGTCCATCCGCCACATGCGTAGACACAGTGTAGGATCTTCCAGGTCCCGTACACATGGGCAAAGATCCCTGCGGCGTGTGTGCTGCGCCTGAAAACGATTCCAGATGGTGGCGCTTTTTTTTTTTTTTTTTTTGGTCAGAGTTCCCTTTTACTATTCGGATCATGTTGTCTGCGGTTTCTAATCTCACCGGTCACATTGATGGACATGACGACGTCTTTGCTCACTTTGCCCACCGTGTCGATAATGGCCGCCGTGTGAAAGACCAGATTGACCCCCCGGCAGGATCGGTGCAGGAAGTCGGTGTCTCGGATGTCACCTTGCAGCGTCTTCACCAACGTCCTATCCCGGAACCCTGCGGAGGAATCACAAAGGGAACTCAGTTCAAGTGTCTTTAAATGCCGAATCATTGCTGTAAAAATATAAGCAGAGGCCCTAGAGAATAAAATGGTGGGTGTTGCAAACTGCAACATATATATATATATATATATATATATATATATATATATATATATATATATATATATAAGTACAGTATCTCACAAAAGTGAGTACACCCCTCACATTTTTGTAAATATTTTCTTCTATCTTTTCATGTGACAACACTGAAGAAATGACACTTTGCTACAATGTAAAGTAGTGAGTGTACAGCTTGTATAACAGTGTAAATTTGCTGCCCCCTCAAAATAACTCAACACACAGCCATTAATGTCTAAACCACTGGCAACAAAAGTCAGTACACCCCTAAATGAAAATGTCCAAATTGGGCCCAGTTAGCCACTTTCCCTCCTTGGTGTCATGTGACTTGTTAGTGTTACAAGGTCTCAGGTGTGAATGGGGAGCAGGTGTGTTAAATTTGGTGTTATCGCTCTCACTCTCTCATACTGGTCACTGGAAGTTCAACATGGCACCTCATGGCAAAGAACTCTCTGAGGATCTGAAAAAAAAGAATTGTTGCTCTACATAAAGATGGCCTAGGCTATAAGAAGATTGCCAAAACCCTGAAACTGAGCTGCAGCACGGTGGCCAAGACCATACAGAGGTATAACAGGACAGGTTCCACTCAGAACAGGCCTCGCCATGGTCCACCAAAGAAGTTGAGGTCACGTGCTCAGCGTCATATCCAGAGGTTGTCTTTGGGAAATAAACGTATGAGAGCTGCCAGCATTGCTGCAGAGGTTGAAGGGGTGGGGGGTCAGCCTGTCAGTGCTCAGACCACAGGGCTGATCCTACCCAGGGTGCGAAGGGTGCTTTGCACCCAGGCGCCTGCAGAGGTGGGGGCGCCGAAAGAGCCAGACTTCTCCCCTCCCTCCTTCTCTCCTTGTGAGTGTCCATCCAGAACTCCAGTGTGTGCATAGGGCAGCCCGTCCAGCCTGGCAGTGCTGGGGGAGGGGCGCTCCTCTTCCTGACACGAGGGTTCTAGTCAGTGGCTGCTGATGTGCGGGAATAAATTCCTCACACTGGGATCCCACACTGTCTCTACCAACTCCAGTTGGAATGCCTCCCCCTCCCATCTCTATCTTGGGCTGCATAGAGAGAGAACTGAGGTGGGTCAGTGTGCTGTGTGTAGGAATGGCATCCCCTGCACACCTTTAGATGTGCTCTGGGCTGCCCCTGCTAGGAGATGTTTTATGGTATGATAGATTACAATAGGATACACAGCCCCTGCCCCTTCCTGCACCTCAGTAGTTCAATTACAGATGTGATGTTTAATGAGATGTACTAAGAGGCCTTTCACACTGACAGTGCGGGGGCGTTAGCGGTAATGCGCTGCTACTTTTAGTGGCGCTTTACCGTCGCTTTAGAGGTACATTTAACCCCCACTAAAGGGTTCAAAGGCGCAACTGCGGAGGCGCTTTGCAGGCACTGCTCATTGATTTCAATGGACAAGGGTGCTTTGCGGCTGCAGAGATCGGGAAATGTCTCACTGCTTGTGATTAGCGCAGCGCATTGCCGACTTCCTGGCGGGCTTGGCACGTGCAGCTTGCGAACACGCCGAAGCTCATCCTTAGTCTGCAGTCTCTGATCATCTCCTGTACCATGTCTGCAGTCTATGACCATCTCCTGTATTATGTCTGCAGTCTCTGATCATCTCCTGTACTATGTCTGTAGTCTCGGACCCTCTTCTGTATTATGTCTGCAGTCTCTGATCATCTCCTGTACCATGTCTGCAGTCTCTGACCATCTCCTGTACCATGTCTGCAGTCTCTGACCATCTCCTGTACCATGTCTGCAGTCTCTGACCATCTCCTGTACCATGTCTGCAGTCTCTGACCATCTCCTGTACTATGTCTGCAGTCTCTGACCATCTCTTGTACCATGTCTGCAGTCTCTGATCATCTCCTGTACTATGTCTGCAGTCTCTGACCATCTCCTGTACTATGTCTGCAGTCTCTGATCATCTCCTGTATTATGTCTGCAGTCTCTGATCATCTCCTGTACTATGTCTGCAGTCTCTGATCATCTCCTGTACCATGTCTGCAGTCTCTGATCATCTCCTGTACTATGTCTTCAGTCTCTGACCATCTCCTGTACCATGTCTGCAGTCTCTGACCATCTCCTGTACCATGTCTTCAGTCTCTGACCATCTCCTGTACCATGTCTGCAGTCTCTGACCATCTCCTGTACTATGTCTGCAGTCTCTGATCATCTCCTGTACTATGTCTGCAGTCTCTGACCATCTCCTGTACTATGTCTGCAGTCTCTGGCCATCTCCTGTACTATGTCTGCAGTCTCTGATCATTTAGTGTACTATGTCTGCAGTCTCTGACCATCTCCTGTACTATGTCTGCAGTCTCTGATCATCTAGTGTACTATGTCTGCAGTCTCTGACCATCTCCTGTATTATGTCTGCAGTCTCTGATCATCTAGTGTACTATGTCTGCAGTCTCTGACCATCTCCTGTACTATGTCTGCAGTCTCTGATCATCTAGTGTACTATGTCTGCAGTCTCTGACCATCTCCTGTACTATGTCTGCAGTCTCTGATCATCTAGTGTACTATGTCTGCAGTCTCTGACCATCTCCTGTACCATGTCTGCAGTCTCTGACCATCTCCTGTACCATGTCTGCAGTCTCTGACCATCTCCTGTACCATGTCTGCAGTCTCTGACCATCTCCTGTACCATGTCTGCAGTCTCTGACCATCTCCTGTACCATGTCTGCAGTCTCTGACCATCTCCTGTACCATGTCTGCAGTCTCTGACCATCTCCTGTACCATGTCTGCAGTCTCTGACCATCTCCTGTACCATGTCTGCAGTCTCTGACCATCTCCTGTACTATGTCTGCAGTCTCTGACCATCTCTTGTACCATGTCTGCAGTCTCTGATCATCTCCTGTACTATGTCTGCAGTCTCTGGCCATCTCCTGTACTATGATAATAGATTTGGAGTCCGCGCTTTGGATTTTGGAAGGGCTGCTGCCTCCCCTTAATTAATTCCTAATTAGGAGTTAATTGGAAGTATTAGAAGAGAAATCTGGGGAATTGGCGCTGCCCTACTTATCAATAGATATTTAATTATAGATCACCAAACCTTATAAAATTGTGTATAAAACAAAAAAGGTAATTTTATAGGTAAATTTACCCTTCCAGTTGTGCCAGAATATATAAATACATAAAAAAGTGTTTCTTTAAAGTGAACGTGCTAATCCTCTGTGTTGCATAAATGATTATCACAATGTATGGGTTTGATTTAGATTTGCTCCACCTCTGTTACAACATATCAAACTTGTTAAAAATTGTCATTAAGTAGCCTCCTATAGTATTAGTGGGGTTTGTGATAAACCCCACCAAATTAGGGGCTATCAGTAACTGTGTGAGGGCACCCTTATATCCCTTTTAAATACGGTGACAAAAGTGCACCGTGCATGAAGTGAAACAAAAGTGCATTAGACTATAAAATACTAAAATACATATAGAATAAATTCATCTATAAAAAAATTCATAAAGATATAAGTCCAAACCATTAGTACTCATGTAAGAAGTAAATATACATCTGTGGGAATAAAAGTCCCTGAAGTGAACCCAAACAGGGTTAAAAAGTCTTAATAATAAAGAAAAGGATGTTTAAAAACGTCAGGATCGGTTGACATGCATTTACAAATGTCCAAGGGGTGGTAATAAGTGACTTCCGTGCATGTAGAAGCTGGTGACTCCAAGTGCTCCCCCCCGTGCTCCCCCACTCACCAGAATCCGTCACCCTCTAGGGGGTATTAGGCAAGAGAGTGGGTGCCTCAGGATGACTGCCTCTGATGGATGTCCCTCTACCGCTCTACTGCTCCATGGGTTCCTTCTTATGCACTGATAGTAAGGACCCCCTTCTGCTGGTCCGGGTCCAGGTGCCTCCACTGCTTTCCACCTCCGTACTGCTAAATCCTCCTCCCGCAAAGAAATAGACAGGGGGCTTGTATAGTGAAGTACGTCCAATTTATTCACAAGTTTAAAAGTTTAAAAACATAACAACCGCCGCTGGATGCAAGAGATGGGATCGGGAATCGAATCCAAGCGTGCGTCCAAGACACAAGAGATGTCCTTCAAAAACTGGATGGGAGGGGGGTACCGCAGAACGTCCTACTTGTGGGAATTGATGTAGAGTCGCTCTATACATCTATCCCACATTCATGGGGTCTTAAAGCAACACACTACTTCCTGGATAACAAATTTCCACTGCAGGCCACTCAAAATGAGTTTATCATTGATTTATTACATTTTATGTTAGAGAACAACTGTTTTCAATTCCTAGGAGCCCACTACAGACAAATCAGAGGCACCTCGATGGGAGCGCCATGGGCGCCCTCATATGCATGCCTGCATCTGGGCATGTGGGAACAGGAATGTGTATATCCCTCGTCGATGTACCTTGGCCACTGTTTACTGTGGCTAAGGTACATCGACGAAGTGATTATGCTCTGGAGAGGTACACCTGAGGAACTCACTACTTTTATGGATGAACTAAACAGTAATGATAGAAATATCAGACTTACATATACATGGGACCCAAAGGTTTTGCCCTTCCTGGACCTCACCATCAAGGTTGATGATGGTGAGCTCCAGACTAAGACTTTCAGAAAAGAAACAGCGGCTAACACACTACTATTGGCCTCTAGTCACCACCCAAAGCCTCTTATACGAGGCATCCCAGTAGGTCAGTTCCTCAGAGCTAGGAGGAACTGCTCACGGGAAGATGATCTCCATACTGAGTTACATGACCTCTATGGGAGGTTCAGGGATCGAGGATACCCCCATAAAATTATCAGAAAAGCTAAGAAGAGAGCCCTCCTTACCGATAGACAGTCCCTCATTAGAAACCAAACAGACAATAAATCAGGAAATGAGAGCCAGGCTCCCATCAGGATTATTACTAGGTATGGAGCACAGTGGGAAGAAATAAGGAGGGTCCTGGGTCGCCACTGGCACATTCTGTCTGAAGCCCCCATTTTGGGAAAGATTGTAGGGGATAGGCCACTTCTTACAGCTAGAAGAGCAAGGAACCTCAAAGACCATCTTGTACACTCTGAGTATAATAGACCCAAAACACGGAACTGGCTTACCAGCCTCCCCCCCCTCAGGGGCATGTACCCATGCGGGAGATGTCATATCTGTAAATACGTCGACAAGACTGACATGTTCACCAACTCTGACGGCAATAAACAATTCAAAATTAACAGTTTTATTAACTGCACAACTACACGTGTAATATACATGCTGACCTGTCCCTGTGGACTAAACTATGTTGGCAAGACCAAGAGACAGTTGAAGGTCAGAGTTGGTGAACATGTCCAGGGCATCCTCAATAAAGATGATGATAGCCCTTTAGCTTTGCACTTCCTGCAGGAACATGGGGGAGACCCCAGAGGCATGAAATGTAAAGGCATATACAAACTGAATTTACCATCCAGGAGGGGGGACTTTGATAGGGTCTTATACCAAAAGGAAAAAATGTGGATTTTTTATTTGAACAGTATGCAGCCCTCCGGCTTAAATAATGAACGGTATTCTTGGAACGCTAACTGAATGTACAAATAAATAAGAGAATGAGTGGTGACCCTGTACAACTACAGGATGATCCACAACATACTGTATGTTCAGTCAACAATTCACCTATAGGTTAATTCTGTCAACTATTATCTTTTCTTAGCTCCATGTTCTTTTAACAAAATACCAGTTAGGTACTAATATAACTTTCCATCTCAAGTGAATACGGGGATCTCAACAACTGGTAACTTGGAGTTACCCTTTATTCACGGTTGATGGCAGCCCTCTATTCTCCCCCTCTGGAACGCACATGTCTTTTAATTAGGAGTTGCACTCATGGTGAATGACGTTTTGATTGGTGATCAGGTGTGTTGGTTCTTAATTGAAGATTGTCTCGATTAGTTTAGCTATTTAAAGCACTGACCCTGACCTACTACGCATGCTCTGAGGAAGCCTGGGACCAGGCGAAACGCGTAAGCATCGTACCACCGTATCTGTGGTGACAGGGACCTCTGGCTGTACACATTTACCTAGAACCCTCTCCATTAATTGTGCACTGCGTAACTGCCGGCAGCCGCACAGCATGAAGCATCTGTTGAAAGGACTTTCCCCACTTACTAACCACCCTTGAACCTGGATACTGCTCTCCACAACATGCTCCGTATTAGCTCCTGAACACTGCCTGGTTGATGGAAGTGATCTCTGCTGCTCACCGTAGGCTGTGAGGCTGAACCAAACAACTCAGACGCGAGCGCAGTGTTTTCCAGTGAGCAAGGAGACTGTGAAACGGACCGTAGTCTGCAACAGGAGAGAAAATCTACCATCCTGGGATCTTCTATGGGTGAGCTTCAAATATCTTTCATCCGTTTTGGGGGAATGAATACATTGTAGCCAGTGTTGTCTACATCACACCGGGGATAAACAGAAGCTTAGAGGATTATTTGCTGTCTGGCTACAAAGTTTGGCACCGCACTGCAATTAAACCCAGCCGGGAACTTTTTACTCGTAAATGGATTAATGATTGATCCCAACCAAACTAATCCATGCAGGCAAATGACTCCACTATGTATACCCAATTGATGCCGTAACCATGTTTTAACTGGAGTTTTTCTGGACTACCTAAAAAACAGATCGCATACGGGTCTTGGAATTTTGTCTGCATGTGTATGGCTGATGTGATTGTGAGAGGTGTACAATTGGTATGGTGGCCACCCAAGTCCCCTAATTCGTCAGTCTTATTTTAATTATATGTTGATAGTAGTTGTTATCTGATGTGGAGGAGTTATCTGGAACACAGTTTGTCTTTTTTATAATTGTTTGACTTTTTTGATAACTAATAAAGAATTATAACTAATATGTTAATGGGTCCTCGTTGAAGAACTGCTTTACAGATTACCTTTCTGGTTTTCTTTTTTTGTCATCTAGTGTACTATGTCTGCAGTCTTTGACCATCTCCTGTACCATGTCTGCAGTCTCTGACCATCTCCTGTATTATGTCTGCAGTCTCTGATCATCTCCTGTACCATGTCTGCAGTCTCAGACCATCTCCTGTACCATGTCTGCAGTCTCTGATCATCTAGTGTACTATGTCTGCAGTCTTTGACCATCTCCTGTACCATGTCTGCAGTCTCTGACCATCTCCTGTACCATGTCTGCAGTCTCTGATCATCTCCTGTACCATGTCTGCAGTCTCTGACCATCTCCTGTACCATGTCTGCAGTCTCTGATCATCTCCTGTACCATGTCTGCAGTCTCTGACCATCTCCTGTACCATGTCTGCAGTCTCTGATCATCTCCTGTACCATGTCTGCAGTCTCTGATCATCTAGTGTACTATGTCTGCAGTCTCTGACCATCTCCTGTATCATGTCTGCAGTCTCTGACCATCTCCTGTATTATGTCTGCAGTCTCTGATCATCTCCTGTACTATGTCTGCAGTCTCTGGCCATCTCCTGTACTATGTCTGCAGTCTCTGATCATCTCCTGTACTATGTCTGCAGTCTCTGATCATCTCCTGTATCATGTCAGTAGTATTTCTGGGGGCTCTTTCTAACAGACTCTCTAACAGAAGCACTCTCTGCCTCCATCAGAGAGGCCCCCCTCCAGGTCCCAATAAAGTACTCTTGCTTCTCTTCCTGTATTTTGTTTATTGTACCTATAAGGATCCCAGGATAATGAAGACTTTGTGGTGGAGCATCTCTGTGGTTGAGTCGTTGCCATAGAAATATTTGTAAAGGGGAGGAGTTACTAAAATGACCACGCCCATGTGGGGGCACCAGAAATATTTCTGCACCCAGGCGCCTGTGACCCTAGGATCGGCCCTGTCAGACCATACGCCGCACACTGCATCAAATTGGTCTGCATGGCTATCATCCCAGAAGGAAGCCTCTTCTAAAGATGATGCACAAGAAAGTCCGCAAACAGTTTGCTGAAGACAAGCAGACTAAGGACATGGATTACTGGAACCATATCCTGTGGTCTGATGAGACCAAGATAAACGTATTTGGTTCAGATGGTGACAAGCGTGTGTGGGGGCAACCAGGTGAGGAGTACAAAGACAAGTGTGTCTTGTCTACAGTCAAGCATGGTGGTGGGAGTGTCATGGTCTGGGGCTGCATGAGTGCTGCCGGCACTGGAGGGCTACAGATCATTGGGGGACCATGAATGCCAACATGTACTGTGACATACTGAAGCAGAGCATGATCCCCTCCCTTCAGAGACTGGGCCGCAGGGCAGTATTCCAACATGATAACCACCCCAAACACACCTCCAAGACCACCACTGCCTTGCTAAAGAAGCTGAGGGTAAAGGTGATGGACTGGCCAAGCATGTCTCCAGACCTAAACCCTATTGATCATCTGTGGGACATCCTCAAACGGAAGGTCTCCAACATTCACCAGCTCTGTGATGTCGTCATGGAGGAGTGGAAGAGGACTCCACGGGCAACCTGTGAAGCTCTGGTGACCTCCATGCCTGAGAGGGTTAAGGCAGTGCTGGAAAATAATGGTGGCCACACAAAATATTGACACTTTGGTCCCCCAAGAGTTATTTTGAGGGGACAGTAAATTGACACTGTTATACAAGCTGTACACTCACTACTTTACATTGTAGCAAAGTGTCATTTCTTCAGTGTTGTCACATGAAAAGATAGAAGAAAATATTTACACCAATGGCCACTACTCCATACTCATACTTTTAGACCTCTCTGCTGCCTTTGACACAGTTGACCACCTGCTGCTCCTCAGCAAATTACACTCCCTTGGCCTCCGTGATTCTGCATTATCCTGGTTCTCCTCCTACCTATCTCAGCGCACTTTCAGTGTCACTTACAACTCCATCTCCTCCGCTCCCCTTCCTCTTTCTGTTGGGGTACCCCAAGGCTCCGTCCTTGGGCCTCTCCTTTTCTCACTCTATACCTCTTCCCTGGGCCAGTTGATCACCTCCCATGGCTTCCAATACCACCTCTACGCCGATGACACCCAGATCTATCTCTCTCTCTCACATATATACCACTCCCCAACTCACCCCCACTATCTCCTCACGGATCTCAAACTTGCTGAATGACATATCGGTATGGATGTCACACCACTTAATCTTTCTAAAACTGAGCTTGTTATATTTCCTCCTTCACGGTCCCTCCTGTGACTTCACCATTAATATCAACAACACAACCATTGGTCCCTCCACACATGCCAGGGTCCTGGGTGTAATCCTTGACTCTGACCTCTCCTTCAGCCCCCATATCCAATCACTGGCTAAATCCTGCCGCCTTAACCTCCGCAACATCTTCAGAATTCCACCCTTCCTGACTAATGACACCACAAAGCAACTTATTCACTCCTTGATTATTTCCCGCCTCGACTATTGCAACTCTCTCCTTAATGGCCGACCCTTACACAGGCTCCTCCCCCCTCCAGTCTATTATGAATGCTGCTGCTAGACTAATACACCTCACTAATCGATCCGTGACTGCCACCCCTCTCTGCCAATCCCTTCACTGGCTTCCCCTACCCCACCGTGTAAAATTCAAAATGCTAACCATAACATACAAGGCCATTCACAACATCGCCCCCATCTACATCACCAACCTCATCTGCAGATATCGCCAAAATCGCCCCCTCCGCTCCTCCCAGGGCCTCCTGCTCTCTAGCTCCCTTGTTACCTCCTCCCATGCTCGCCTTCAGGACTTCTCCAGAGCCTCTCCCATCCTCTGGAATTCCCTGCCCCAGTATGTCCGATCAGCCCCTAACCTGTCCACCTTTAGGAGATCCTTGAAAACTCATTTATTCAGGGAAGCCTATCCCACACCCGCATAACTGTCCCTGAGCCACCCCCATCAAATCATTCTTTGCAGCTATTACCTTTTGTACCACCACCCCCTCCCTTTAGAATGTAAGCTCTACGAGCCGGGCCTTCCTGTCTCTTCTGTATTGAACTGTACTGTAATTGTGTTGTCCCCCTTCATACATTGTAAAGTGCTGAGTAAACTGTTGGCGCTATATAAATCTCGTATAATAATAATAATAATAATTTACACAAATGTGAGGGGTGTACTTACTTTTGTGAGACACTGTAAATGTATGTATTGCGGTCGGCAAGTGATTAACTTTATTGCTATTACAAGGAGGCTAAAAAGCTCTCTATGTGATAGTAAGCGCGGGTCACAGGTCCTCTACATGGAGATATCAGGGGGTATATTACCACCAATGCCCTCCCTCCTCTCTACTGCAGCCAATCAAGCACAGATTAGCTGCTTCCTCAGTCAGGGAATGACGTCTCTGGACCTGGAAGTGATTAAATCCTCCTCACTTCCGGGTTCACTAATAGAGGAGATCGAGGAACAAACATCTCCTCCTCATTCTCCCACTGTCTGGCCATTTTACTGTAGTTTTGGAGCTCCCTGGAGGAACAGGAAAGCCCCGGAACCAAGTGGGGGTGATCCTTCCCCCATTACCATCTTTTAACTGCTTCACCCCCCCACCCCCTTTCTGACCAGGCCATATTTTGAGATAAGGCACTAAGTTATTTTAACTGACAATTGCGCGGTCGTGCAACGTTGTATCCAAATAAAATTGACGTCCTTTTTTTCCCACAAGAGAGCTTTCTTTTGGTGGTATTTGATCACCTCTGCGGATTTTATTTTTTGCGCTATAAACAAAAACAGAGCAACATTTTTGAAAAAAAAACAAACAAAATTTTTAACTTTTTGCTATAATAAATATACCCCCCCCCCCAAAAAAAAAAATAAAAAAAACTGAATTTCTTCATCAGTTTAGGCCAGTATGTCTTCTACATATTCTTTGGTAAAAAAAAAATCACAATAAGCGTATATTGATTGGTTTGCACAAATGTTTTTTTTGGGGTTTTTTTGCTCTATAAACAAAAAAAGAGCAACAATTTAAAAAAAAAATATATATTTTTAACTCTTTGCTATAATACATATCCAATA
This sequence comes from Lithobates septentrionalis, assembly GCA_037952835.1. Taxonomy (NCBI): domain Eukaryota; kingdom Metazoa; phylum Chordata; class Amphibia; order Anura; family Ranidae; genus Lithobates; species Lithobates septentrionalis. The sequence continues at coordinate 139,451 of JBBDGP010004477.1, forward strand.
ATAAAAAAAAATTAAAAAAAAAAAAAAATTTAGGCCAATATGTATTCTGCTACGTATTTTTGATTAAAAAAATCCCAATAAACGTATATTGATTGGTTTACGCAAATGTTATTGCGTCTACAAACTATGGAATAGTTTGTAGACGTGTGTTCCCCCCCCCTCCGATAATCCTGCCATGGAGGTCCCTGCTCAGACACTTCCCGTTACAGGGTGACAACACTCTGTCCTTGTCTCTCAATCCTGCTCCTGCAGTGTCACGGATAATCACTCTATGGTGTATAATTGGTTTGCAATCCTATGATCGCCATCTAGTGGCTATAATTTAATATTGCAGATTGAAAATATTTCAGGAAACTACCACATTATGGCCACTAGGTGGAGCCAGAAAATATATTGGACACAATATGGTGATTATTCGGGATGGTTAGGGCATTCACACAGAGTTGAAGTATTTGTAGCTAGAGGCTTCCAGATAATCGTATTGCTCATCGCTTGCTGGCAGCGGGGGAGGAGGGGGACTGCTGGCCTGGCGCGGGATCTGTATACAGAGGGAGTTTGTGTAAATACCGGTGTGCAGATGTTCCTCGATTCACTGAGTGTGAGAAGCAACGCGATCAAATGTCATCAGAGACACATCCCGGCCACAGAGACCTGCTAATTAAGGGGTATTCTAAGTATTACTCTCCTCTCTTGATGATTAGAAAGTAAAGGTTTGAAGGTTTCATGAAGGTTTCAGGTTTTCATGCTATCACTCACTATAGGGGGCCACCTCAGGTGTCCCCTTGTTGCCACATTTTGGTATCTGGGCAGCTCAGGCGGATAAAAGCTGCTTCTTTGTTCTCTCTTGAGAATTCAGCTCAATGTTTATAAACAATGTTACTTTGTATCTCTCTATCTCCCGTCTGATCAACGTTTATAAACAATGTTACTTTGTATCTCTCTATCTCCCGTCTGATCAACGTTTATAAACAATGTTACTTTGTATCTCTCTATCTCCCGTCTGATCAACGTTTATAAACAATGTTACTTTGTATCTCTCTATCTCCCATCTGATCAATGTTTATAAACAATGTTACTTTGTATCTCTCTATCTCCCGTCTGATCAACGTTTATAAACAATGTTACTTTGTAACTCTCTATCTCCCATCTGATCAATGTTTATAAACAATGTTACTTTGTAACTCTCTATCTCCTGTCTGATCAACGTTTATAAACAATGTTACTTTGTATCTCTCTATCTCCCATCTGATCAATGTTTATAAACAATGTTACTTTGTATCTCTCTATCTCCAGTCTGATCAGTGTTTATAAACAATGTTACTTTGTATCTCTATCTCCCGTCTGATCAACGTTTATAAACAATGTTACTTTGTATCTCTCTATCTCCCATCTGATCAATGTTTATAAACAATGTTACTTTGTATCTCTCTATATCCCGTCTGCTCAGTGTTTATAAACAATGTTACTTTGTATCTCTATCTCTCGTCTGATCAATGTTTATAAACAATGTTAGTTTGTATCTCTCTATCTCCTGTCTGATCAATGTTTATAAACAATGTCACTTTGTGTCTCCCTATCTCCTGTCACTGATGTTATCTCTCACATACCAGCATTATATCAGTCCTGATGCAATCGTTTCTAGGACTAGGTATATAAGGTGAAAATGTATCCATATTCAGATCACCTTTCAGAGCCGTTTGACCGCCAGTTTTAGCCGCATAATCGCAACCCAAACGCGCATTGATCGAAATGCATTCGGGGGGGGGGGGGGGCTTATTGCCCGCTGAACGCAACAGGTGCACAGTGACCCCAGGCGTGTGAACACCCCCCATCCAGTACCGGGACCGGGTCGTCCAGCACCCAGGGCAAGGATCCAGAATTGTAACCCCCCCTATTGATAGTACATGCCTTAGAATGGGTGTATCACTCTGTGTCTATTCCCCCCCCCCCCCCCCGCTCATCTGCGCCCTGGGCAGCTGTCCCTCCTGCCCACCAGTTGTAAAAACCCTTAAGCAGGAGAGGTTGGTTGGGGGGGCACTTAGAATGCAGGACAATTGCACATTTTTACCCCCCCCCCCCCCAGTGGCAAATCTAAATGAGCCCTTACTGAAACTTTATCAAAAGCCAAGCTTGCTTTTTTGATGGAAAGTTGTTCAATCCCATTATTATTGTTATTATTTGCATTCTGTATCTTTGGGAAATTTTCTCTTACTTCCTGTCTGGGAGACACAGCAGTAGAGAAAATCTTCTTAAAATTAGGGGGGGGGGGAATCCCCTCTTAGTTGTCACCGGTAGAGGTGTCCCCATTGAAAGATTTCCCTCAGTTCCTGTTCTGTTGACTGTACAAGTATAGACTTCCTGTGAGTAGTCACCAGGACATAGAGAGGATGAATCTCCCCATAGGAAAGTAATAGTAAAGCTTTGCCTCCTCTAACCAACTGTGCTGGCCTATGCGCCCCATCCCGGTATATATTAAAGAACAAGATTCCTCAAAGACTTTAAATGGACGCAAGGCAGTGGTAGTAAAAAAAAAAATACACATTTTATACAACAAACAATCAATCAGTTAATAATATAACATGTCATGCATATTGCTGCTGATGATAAAAATATACATAAGGGGGAACCAGCTTAAAAAAAGGAAGAAGGAGGGAGCTTTGCAAATGTGTGTCCGACGCGTTTCAATTGCACTATGTAGTGCAGATCTTCCTCAGGGACGAAGGTGTGTAGTCGACTCTTTGACTCTGCAGCTGATGGACTACATACATTTTTTTGTTTTTTTTGTTTTACATTTTCATTCATTCTGTTATTTCTACACTGTTGCATAACAAGAAATGTAAAGAAAATGCCCCTTTTTATTTGCAAATAACTTTGCCATGCGTTGTACCAGAAACATATTTGTTTTATTTTAAATGAGACAAATTATGAATTTTTTTTTTAATAAAAATTTTAAAAATGTATCATTTTAAAAACTGTAAAACTACTGTAAAAAAATAATTATGGTCAAAATAATATTATTATTAAAAATTAAATAATATTATTAATCATTAATTTTTATTTATTTTTTACATTTTCTTACATTCTCCTATTTCTTTCACTGTTGCATAGCAAAAACATTTGCAAAATGGAAAGAAAAATTTATTTTTTTTTTATTTGCAAATAACGCTTTGCAGCAAAAACATTTTAGTTTCATTTTAAATGAGACAAATTATAGAAAAAAAAGATAAAAAAGTAAAAAAAAAAAAAATATTTACGAAAACTGTAAAATTACTGTAAAAAAAATTATGGTCAAAATAATATTATTATTAATTAAATAATATTATTAATCATTAATTTTTTTTTTTTTTTTTTACATTTTCTTACATTCTCCTATTTCTTTCACTGTTGCATAGCAAAAACATTTGCAAAATGGAAAGAAAAATGTATTTTTTTTTATTTGCAAATAACGCTTTTCAGGAAAAACATTTTAGTTTCATTTTAAATGAGACAAATTATAGAAAAAAAAAGATAAAACCGTAAAAAAAAATTGATATTTATGAAAACTGTAAAAAAAAAAATTATGGTCAAAATAATATTATTATTAAATAAATAATATTATTAATCATTAATATATATATATATATATATATATATATATATATATATATATATATATATATATATATATATATAAAAATATAATATATATATATATATATATATATATATATATATATATATATATATATATATATATATATATTTTATTTTTTTTTTTACATTTTCTTACATTCTCATATTTCTTTCACTGTTGCATAGCAAAAACATTTGCAAAATGGAAAGAAAAAATGTATTTTTTTATTTGCAAATAATGTTGCCATGCTTCGTACCAAAAACACTTTAGTTTCATTTTAAATGAGACAAATTATAGAAAAAAAAAGATAAAAACGTTAAAAAAAATTGATATTTATAAAAACTGTAAAACTACTGTAAAAAAAAAATTATGGTCAAAATAATATTATTAATTAAATAATATTATTAATCATTATATATATATATATATATATATATATATATATTTTTTTTTTTTTTTTCATTTTCTTACATTCTCATGTTTCTTTCACTGTTGCATAGCATAAACATTTGCAAAATGGAAAGAAAAAATGTATTTTTTTATTTGCAAATAACGTTGCCATGCTTCGTACCAAAAACATTTTAATTTCATTTTAAATTAGACAAATTATAGAAAAAAAAAAGATAAAACCGTAAAAAATAAATAAATAAATAAATATATATATATATATATATATATATATATATATATATATATATATATATATATATATATATATATATATATATATTATAAAAAACTGTAAAACTACTGTAAATAAGTGGTAAAAACTGGAAAAAAAAAGATTTTTTTTGTTATAGATTTTGTTATAGATTCCATATATAAAAAATAAGAATTGTAGGATAATATTGCTGAATTGAAGCCTAATTAAAGAACTTGCACGTAAAGTAACTCTAAAGTAATTTTTTGCAGTTTTGGATGGAGTATCGAGGAGTTAAAACCCCCATTATTTAATTTTTTTTTTGCATTGCTGTCTGCGTTTTATTGTGGAAACCTACATCCTCTTCTTGTCCCGTAGATACAGTTGAGTTGGGAAATCCCTTCATACAGGTGTCACCAAAAAAAAAATGTGTCCCCTTTAGAAGGTTTCCTCTCTACTCCTGTTCTGGTGACAACTCAAAGTGTTGAATTTTCAGGTTTTTTTTGTTAGTGTTGGTGGTCACCAGGACAAAATGAGAGAGTGAATGCCCCTAGAGAGACCTCCCTACCCCCCAGGACACCCCCCCCCCAGCATGTCCAGGAAGCTCACTCACTCTGGCAGGTCTTCAGGAGGTCCTCACTCAAGTTCTTGTCCATGACCCGGAGTTCCTCCAGTTCCGGCTCTTCCTCCAGCAACATCTGGACAATCCTGTGCCCGACGAAGCCGCTGGCCCCCGTCACCAGGCAGGAGACCCCCGAGAGCGAGCAGGCAGTCATGGTGGCAGGTGGATCCCAAGGGTTGCTGGGGTTGGATGAGGATCTCCTGGATGAGGACTCAGTGGAGGTTGGAGCAATGAGTGTCTCCTGAAGAGCTCAGAGCTCATATAACCCATGGTGTCACTGCCCCCAAGTGTAACTTTTATTTTAATCTCCCATCCTCCACCCACTTATCACATTCCCCAGCCTTGTGTCCCTGAACGACAACGTTCCCCTAGCATGCAGGATCCTCCGTGCCAGAATAATTTATTAATCCCAAGGAAATGCATTATTATTATTCATATACATTATTTGTATAGTGCCAACAATTTGCACATTACATATCAATGGTTCCACTCCGACTACTGGTTGCTGAGGACCTGAGGGCCATATGGTAAGTATTAAAGAACCCTATTTGGCCCTCAGGCTGTAGACTGGGTATCAAGAGGTTAGACTGTGTCATATATTCATTGCTGAGAGAATAGGTGGGATATATACACTATATTGCCAGAAGTATTGGGACGCCTGCCTTTACATGCACATGACCTTTGATAACATCCCACTTATCATGAACAGGTGTGAACAGATTGTGTGGACGGCAAAGAGGAAACCAAAACGCATGTAAAGTGAAATAAGAATAATGTTTATTTAAGATAAGTGATATAAATAAACAAACACCCCAAATACAAATAGTGCTCAATCAACCAACAGAAACCCACAGACAACAGATAATATATGTCACTTAATATGGTCCACAGGACCTCACGAGGTAGCGGGGAAGCGGCTCCAGGAGACTCGGGGGAACGGGTGAGAGTGTTACCGAACACCTAGCTGCCTGGGTCCGCCGTGACCACCATACGTCCGTTTATCATTTGAAGAGTGTCTTTTATTGGTGATGACCATGTTTGCTGTGCTGTTCTGCTTGATTCAAGTTTATGAAATGTGAGTTCAATGGTGCAGGAGAGTGTTGCTTTTATTAAAGTTTATTGCGTTACTGCACTATTGGATCGCTTTTCTTTTTTTTTATGTGGAGAGTACCTTTGCATATACACTCTGGACACCTAACAGGGATTGAGTGGAGATTATCACTTACCCCCTACTGTGTGGGAATAGCCTGTGAGCCGAACACGAGAGTGTAAGGCAAAAGTAGCTGGTGAGTTTGCTCGCTGAAGGGGAGTGGAGATCACATTTCACAGCGGTGTGGTGGAAGATTTTGTTCACTGAAGATCTATATCATATTATTTATGAATCATCACTTACATCACTACGTCACTGTTTATTGGACTTTTTTTATGTCAACTCTAGATTATTTTAAGAGAGTGAGATCTAATAGTTTGTCACTTTTTAGTTTAATATTTATACACATATATTTATGCTTATGTTATTTTAGCGCTGCTATTTGACTTCACTTGAGGTAAGGGCAGGTTATAGTGAGTCATTTAATATTATTTTTGAACAGATAATATATACAGCCAAAGGGAAGTACCAAAATCAAACACGTAAGCCAGGCCAGGGTCCTACACAGGGGGATCAGCAACTGAACAAGGACAGGATAGGAGAGGGAGATAATGGATGGGATATGGATACAAGGGAATAGGAACACAGGAGGGACAGGATCAGGATGGGATCGGATACAGGCTCAGGAGCAGGCTCAGGCTCAGGAGCAGGTTCAGGTACAGGTACAGGTTTACAGATACAGGTCAGGGTGCAAGGAAGAAAGATACCAAGGCAAGCCTGTGAGGGCTTTCCGGGTATTTATAAGGCTGTAGTAATTGGCCTCATGTTACAGCTGAGCGCAGAGGGTGCTGTTTGCTCCACACTGCCGGAGTGCACCCACTGGTGGACACCGGTACTATGGCCCAAGAATGCAACAGTGCCACACTGGTACTGCGATCCAAGAGACCGATAGCGCCACCAACGGGTAAACCCTCTCATGACAGTACCCCCCCTCAAAGGAGCGGCCTCCGGACGCTCCAACAAGATGAAATTGTCCAAAGTTCATGGCCTCAAACCGAACAACAGATGAGGGCACATCAGGCAGGGCATCGGGTACATCAAACTGGACAGCGGGCACATCCGAGAAGACAGCGGGCACATCCGAGAAGACAGCGGGCACATCCGAGAAGACAGAGGGCAGGAACACACCAAGCTGGGCAGCGGGCACGGGCACTTCGAGCTGGGCAGCAGGCACGGGCACTTCAAGCTGGCCAGCAGGCACGGGCACTTCAAGCTGGGCAGCAGGCACGGGCACTTCCAGCTGGGCAGCAGGCACGGGCACTTCCAGCTAGGCAGCAGGCACATCAGGATGGGCAGCAGGCATGGGCACTTCAGGCTGGGCAGCAGGCATGGACACTTCAGGCTGGGCAGCGGGCATGGACACTTCAGGCTGGGCAGCGGGCATGGACACTTCAGGCTGGGCAGCGGGCATGGACACTTCAGGCTGGGCAGCGGACATGGACACTTCAGGCTGGGCAGCAGGCATGGACACTTCAGGCTGGGCAGCAGGCATGGACACTTCAGGCTGGGCAGCAGGCATGGACACTTCAGGCTGGGCAGCAGGCATGGACACTTCAGGCTGGGCAGCAGGCATGGACACTTCAGGCTGGGCAGCAGGCACTTTGAGCTGGGCAGCCAGGCACCGAGACATCCGGCTGGAGGGCAGGCACTGAGACATCAGGCTGGAAGGCAGGCACCGAAACACCAGGCTAGAAGGCAGGCACATCAGACTGGAAAGCGGGCACATCAGACTGAAAGGCAGGCATCGAGACATCAGGCTGGAAAGCGGGCACATCAGACTGGAAGGTAGATACATCAGGCTGGAAGGCAGGCACCGAGACTTCAGGCTGGAAGGCAGGCATCAAGACATCAGACTGGAAAGCGGACACATCTGACTGGAAGGTAGGCACATCAGGCTGGAAGGCAGGCACCACGACTTCAGACTGGAAAGCGGGTACATCAGACTGGAAAGTGGACACATCAGACTGGAAGGTAGGCACATCAGACTGGAAGGCAGGCACCAAGACTTTGGGCTGGAAGGCAGGCATCAAAACATCAGACTAGGAAGCAGGCACATCAGACTGGAAGGTAGACACATCAGGCTGGAAGGTAGGCACATCAGGCTGGAAGGCAGGCACATCAGGCTGGAAGGCAGGCACCGAGAATTTGGGCTGGAAGGCAGGCATTGGCACATCACACTGGAAAGCGAGTACATCAGACTGGAAAGTGGACACATCAGACTGGAAGGTAGGCACATCAGACTGGAAGGCAGGCACATCAGACTGGAAGGCAGGCACCAAGACTTTGGGCTGGAAGGCAGGCATCAAGACATCAGACTGGGAAGCAGGCACATCAGACTGGAAGGTAGGCATATCAGGCTGGAAGGCAGGCACCGAGACTTTGGGCTGGAAGGCAGGCATCAGGACATCAGACTGGGAAGCAGGCACATCAGGCTGGAAGGCAGGCACCGAGACTTTGGGCTGGAAAGCAGGCATCGGTACATCAGACTGGAAAGTGGACACATCAGACTGGAAGGTAGGCACATCAGACTGGAAGGCAGGCACCGAGACTTTGGGCTGGAAGGCAGGCATCAGGACATCAGACTGGGAAGCAGGCACATCAGGCTGGAAGGCAGGCACCGAGACTTTGGGCTGGAAAGCAGGCATCGGTACATCAGACTGGAAAGTGGACACATCAGACTGGAAGGTAGGCACATCAGACTGGAAGGCAGGCACCGAGACTTTGGGCTGGAAGGCAGGCATCAAAACATCAGACTGGGAAGCAGGCACATCAGACTGGAAGGTAGGCACATCAGACTGGAAGGCAGGCACCGAGACTTTGGGCTGGAAGGCAGGCATCAAAACATCAGACTGGGAAGCAGGCACATCAGACTGGAAGGTAGGCACATCAGACTGGAAGGCAGGCACCGAGACTTTAGGCTGGAAGGCAGGCATCAGGACATCAGACTGGAAAGCAGGCACATCAGACTGGAAGGTAGGCACTTCAGGCTGGAAAGCAGGCACTGGGTTGGCAGGTTTAGGTGGGTCATCAAGTTCAACTGGCATGAACGCAGGCTGGAACAGGTTGGTTGGTGTGGAAGCAAGTTGGGTTACTGGCAGGATCGTGTGAGTGGGGAAGAACTTCCGTTTCTTCTTTGGCTTAACTGCTGGAGATCTGTAGGTGGCTGTAGGACTGTAGACAGGAGGTGAGGCGTACTGAAACGAAGGGCTGGGATATGGCAAGGAAGGGGGAACAGTGGCCAGAGGAAGTTCTTGTGGGGAAGTTGCAGGTATTAGAGAAGAGGCAGGTGGGTTAAAGGCAGGATAGGTGCAGGAAGCAGAAACAGGGCATTGATACCTGGTGGGGAGCAGGGTATATTGGACTGCAGCTGAGGTTGCCAGGGGTGATGGGAGAAAGGACATCTGAGCAGGCAGGTGTTTAGTAGCAGGTCTGGTTTGTGGAGAGCTGACAGAAACTGGGCATAACAGGTCTGACCATGGCTGAAGTACAGGTAGCACAAAAGTGGGCTCACATACCCTCTATCTGACCAGCGACTGCACTTCATCTATACAATCCTTCAACAACTGTTTGGGACAAACCAAATAATGCTAAAAAAAGGATGCAGAGTCATTTTCCAACAGCCATACTAAGGACGCAACCTGGTTAATGCTGAAGGGGGGAGAAAAGTCATCATGGCCCTTTGGGATACAAGGCAGAGCCAGCTCTGTACACATTCCAATCAAAGGCTGAACATCCTCAAACTGTATACTGCCCTGATCGACCACAGAGTGAGCTAAATGGATAATCTCCAGCAGCTGATCACTGGACCACCCTTCCAATGTCTGGCGGAGATATTCAGAACTCTCTGTTGCCAGCAGAGCATAATAAACAATTATATCTGAATTCATCCCAGCAATGCGAAACAGAACCGAAATGGTTCCCCTGTGCAGCCACTTCTGGTCAGAGATGGCCTTGGTATACTGTCATGAACAGGTGTGACCAGATTGTGTGGACTGCAAAGAGGAAACCAAAACGCATGTAAAGTGAAATAAGAATAATGTTTATTTAAGATAAGTGATATAAATAAACACCCCAAATACAAATAGTGCTCAACCAACCAACAGAAACCCACAGACAACAGATAATATATACAGCCAAAGGGAAGTACCGAAATCAAACACGTAAGCCAGGCCAGGGTCATACACAGGGGGATCAGCAACTGAACAAGGGCAGGATAGGAGAGGGACATAATGGATGGGATATGGATACAAGGGAATAGGAACACAGGAGGGACAGGATCAGGCTGGGATCGGATACAGGCTCAGGAGCAGGCTCAGGTACAGGTACAGGTACAGGTACAGGTACAGGTGAGGGCGCAAGGAAGAAAGATACCAAGGCAAGCCTGTGAGGGCTTGCTGGGTATTTATAAGGCTGTAGTAATTGGCCTCATGTTACAGCTGAGCGCAGAGGGTGCTGTTTGCTCCACACTGCCGGAGTGCACCCGCTGGTGGACACCGGTACTACGGCCCAAGGATGCAACAGTGCCACCAGCAGGAGAGTCCTCTTACTACAGGTCCTAGGTGTTGGAAGACACCCGCTGGTGGACACTGGTACTGCGATCCAAGAGACCGATAGCGCCACCAACGTTTGTAAACCCTCTCATGACACCAGTCTTAGTCCGTAGGATTCAATATTGAGTTGGCCCACCCTTTGGAGCTATAACAGCTTCAACTCTTCTGGGAAGGCTGTCCACAAGGTTTAGGAGTGTGTCTCATAGTTGCCAACGGTCCCGATTTTCCCAAGACAATCCCGATTTTGGGACCCTCGTCCCGATCGGAGGCCGTCCCGATTCGGGATTTTGCCTTTTGTCCATGGAAAAACGGGAATGTTTGGCTCTGCAGCAGTTCTGGCTCCAACAAAATGTCCGCCGCCGCGAGAGCTTTCCCTTTGTGTTCAGCTACATCTCCTCTCGTTGCTCGTGTTCGGTGGAGAGGGGAGGGTCCGATCCGTGCAGCCAATCAATCGGCTTCTCTCTTCACAATTCTCCAGCTGGGGTTAGCTGCATGGATCGGCCCCTCCCCTTTCCACTGAACACGAGGAACAAGAGGAGATGTAGCTAGACTACAGCCAACACTCTGTCTTCAGCCAACACTCCGCTAGGGGCACTGATTTAAGAGGCACTCCACTGGGGGCACTGATTTAAGAGACACTCCGCTGGGGGCACCTGATGTAAGGAGGGACTCTGCTGGGAATGCCTGATGGAAGGAGGCACTCCGCTGGGGACACCTGATGCATACTTGCCAACAGTCCCGATTTTCCTGGGACAATCCAGATTTTGGGACCCTTGTCCCGATCAGAGCTCGTCCCGATTAATTTCCCAGGATTTTGCCTTTGTCCCGGGAAAATCAGGAATGTTTTAGGAAAAAACGGGCTACAAAAAGATGGCCGCCGCTGCCGTCACGAGGATTATTTCCCCTTGTGTTCAGTGGAGAGGGGAGGGGCAGCCAATCAGCTTCTCTCCTCTCCATTGAACACACACACGAGAAAGCTGGGAACTGTAGCTGCCGCGCTGCTGGGGGACACAGATCGCTCTGTAAGGAGGGCTCCGCTGCTGCCAGCTGCTGGGGACACCAGATTTAAAAGAGGACTCCGCTGCTGGGGGACACCAGATGTAAAGGAGGGCTCCGCTGATTGGGGGACACCAGATGTAAAGGAGGGCTCCACTGCTGGGGAACCAGATGTAGAGGAGGGCTCCGCTGCCGGGGACACCAGATGTAAAGGAGGGCTCCGCTGCTGGGGACACCAGATGTAAAAGAGGGCTCTGCTGCTGGGGACACCAGATGAAAAGGAGGGCTCCGCTGCCGAGGACACCAGATGTAAAGGAGAGCTCCGCTGGTGGGGGACACCAAATTTAAAGGAGGGCTCCGCTGCTGGGGACACCAGATGTAAAGGAGGGCTCTGCTGCTGGGGACACCAGATGTAAAGGAGGGCTCCACTGCTGGGGACACCAGATGTAAAGGAGGGCTCCACTGCTGGGAACACCAGATGCCAAGGGGGGCTCCACTGCTGGGGACACCAGATGTAAAGGGGGGCTCCACTGCTGGGGACACCAGATGTAAGGAGGGGCTCAGTTGCCAGGGACACAGATCTGTAAGGAGGGCCTCTGCTTCTGGGGGCACCTAATGTAAGGATGGACTCTGTTGGGGGCACCTGATGTAAGAACGGACTCTGCTGGGGGCACCTGATGTAAGGACAGACTCTGTTGGGGGCACCAGATGTAAGGACGGACTCTGCTGGGGGCACCTGATGTAAGGACGGACTCTGCTGGGGGCACCTGATGCAAGGATGGACTCTGCTGGGGGCACCTGATGTAAGGAGGGACTCTGCTGGGGGCACCTGATGTAAGGACGGACTCTGTTGGGGGTACCTGATGTAAGGACGGACTCTGTTGGGGGTACCTGATGTAAGGAGGGACTCCGCTGGCGGCACCTGATGTAAGGACGGACTCTGCTGTGGGCACCTGATATAAGGACAGACTCTCCTGGGGGCACCTGATGTAAGGACGGACTCTGATGAGGGCACCTGATGCAAGGACGGACTATGCTGGGGGCATCTGGTGGCAGGCAACGTGGCAGGTGACACACTCAGGGCTCCCACTGATTTTGGATTACGGTGAGTTGAATGATTTAATTTTATATTACAATGTAATAATAGAAATAATGTGCTTCAATCATCCTGACACCACAACAACAATGGTGCTGGGATGATTGAAGCGCTAACACCAGGTGTTTGGAGTATCTTTATCTGCTGATTTGTTAAACTCTGGAATACACATTTCTATTGTGGTGTAGGATCTGGGCCTGCTGTCCCTCCATCCCTCTTTCCTTCCTTATCTCTCTTTCCCTCCTTCTTTCCTTCTTTCTCTTTCCCTCCCTCCCTCTTTTCCCCTTTCTTTCTCCATCTCTCATTCATCTCAGACTCTAACCATACCCCCATTTGAACCCCGCCCATATAAGCCACGCCCACTATTTCACGTAAACCACGCTGCATTTTTCTTTTTTTGCTATTTCACGCCTACAAACGCATGCCCTGCCCCCTAATTATAATAAGGGGTTAACATATCCCACACGATCAGTCTGGTTACTCACAGCAGGACATCCACTTGTTAGCTCTTTAGCTCAAAACATAGGAGAAAAGGGAATCCTTATAGTGTAAACCAGTTTAAAATTTTATTCCCATCAAAGGACCCACTCTTTTAAGATATATGTTTACACAAAATTCAATATAAAATAGCTCATAGTAGTCATCTGAAATGTACAGCTCATACGATACTCGCTCACCGTCCGAAGGACGTAATGACGAAACGCATCTAGGTGTGACCAGGCGGCTTGCTGAAACTGTCAGTCCTTGACGATCTCCACCTAGGTATCACTGCCGATGAGTGTTCCTTCGGACGAGCATCGTATAAGTTATTGTATTGAATTTTGTGCAGGCATATATCTAATGATTGCGACTCACGTATGCGTTCACTTGCGGCGCTTTAAATTTTATTTTCCTTATTTATTTTTATTTTTATTTTTTACACTGTCCTTTTAATGATTTTGTTTTAATCACTTTTATTCCTATTACAAGGAATGTAAACAAAAAATTTTTTTTTTTTTTTTACAGGAATGTAAAAAAAAAAAAAGGTATCTTTTGCTTAAATTGTTTTTTTGCATTTTTTTTTCGCCTTTTTTTTTCTTTTACACTGTCCCTTTAATTTGTTTTTAATCACTTTTTATCCCTATTTCAAGGGATGTAAACATCCCCAAATCTCTCCTCTACCTTTGAAATCAAAAGATAAAATATATATATATATATATATATATATATATATATATATATATATATATATATGTATCTCGCTTTAAAATTTTTTTAATTATTTATTTTCTTTTTTTTTTTTTTTTCCAAATAACGTTTTTTATTATTATTTCGTTTTTGCAATACATTATGCATTAACAAATGGTGAATGTAACAGTAGTACAAAAGTGCAAATTTTCTGTATAGAGTGCTGACATTCAATTGCTACGTTCCAATTTTTAAGCTTATAACTTTAACGTGGTTGCGGAATCACAACCTAGTTCTCTGCAACTTATTGAAATCGCAGATGCACATGGTATAGAAAAGTAGAAGGGGATAGTAGGGAAAGAGGAAAGTAGAAGGGGGGGTATAGTAGGTATATCAACGGTGGTGTTACCTGATCATGGTGGGTCCTCCCGGAGGTGCCATAGCTCCCAGACCCTGTTATGTGCCTCCAGTCTATCCTGTAGTGTGGCCGTCATCTTCTCAATCACCTCTATATCCTTTATTCTAGCATATAGATCCTCAGCAGAGGGGGGGGGGGGAGGGGCGTTTCCAGTGTAGTGCTATGAGGCATCTTGCCGCCGTTAGTATGTGGCGTACTAGTTTTTTGTATGGGGTGGGAAGTTTAAGTGGCGATAGGCCTAATAGGAAGAATTTTGGGGACGCCTGGACTTGCGTGTCTAGGAGGCGTGCCAGTAGTTGTTCGACTGTGGACCAATAGGGAGTTAACAGTGGACAGCTCCAATATATATGTATGAAGGTGCCCCTTGCTCCCTGGCATCTCCAGCATCTATCGGAACTATTGGGGAAGATGGCATGGAGAACCTCTGGGGTCATGTACCACAACAGAAGGATTTTATATGAGTTTTCTTTGTATAAGGAACACAGTGAACTCTTTGCTGTCTGATTCCATATGATCTGCCATTGTGAAGTAGGGAGTTCCTCACCGAGGATCCTCTCCCATTTGGTCATGTATAGGTGTTTACCCTGGCCATCCTTAGAGAAGACGTTCAGGATCTTATATATGCTCGATATAAGCCCCCTCTGGGTATTACCTGCCAATATAGTAGTTTCAAACGGTGATGGTGGTGAGAATTGTAGGGTGGGAGTTATGGTGAGTGCATAATGCCGAATTTGTAAATATCCGTAAAATGCCTGTCTAGGGAGATCATGTTTGTTTTGTAGCTCGGCAAACGGCAGTAGTTTCCTAGTCCTAGGGTCCACCAGGTCCCCAAAGTGGAATAGATTCCGGGACGTCCAGGGATGTGACATTTGGTGAGTTAGGCTATCTGGCACTTTGGGGTTACAGATGAAAGAGGTCAGAAGAGATTTATCTGATGGAAGATCGTGTTTAGAGGCTAGGGTACGCCACGTCCGTCTCAAAAGGGACATGGGGCCCAGCATACGTTCAGGGGCTACATCCGCATTCGCACTCCACAACAGGTTATTTGGATGTATGGGAGCAAGCCATAATTTTTCAATTTCTGTCCACTTGTTGTAAGATTTGTGGGTGTACCATGAGGCTATTGCTCGCAATTGCGCTGCGTAATAATATTTGGTAATATTAGGGAATGCTAGTCCTCCCTCATTGCGCGATGCCATCAACACCGATCCCGGAGCTCTGTGTCTTTTGTAATTCCATGTATAATGTAGTAGGTCGGATTGGAGTTTTTTCAGTTGGGATATTGGAATTGGTATGGGTAGTGTTTGGAAGAGGTATAGAAGCCTCGGGAGGATATTCATTTTTATTGAAGCTATTCGGCCTAGTAGTGAGATGTGGTGCTTTTTCCATTGAGTCAGTGAGGATCTTATGGATCGGAACAGTGGTGGAAAGTTTTCTTGGTAGAGCGTATTAAAGTTAGGCGTAATACATGTACCTAGATACTTCAGGGAGGTTGTCTTCCATGTGAATGGGAAATTTGATTTTAAAAGTGAGACCTCCGTGGGAGGGATATTGATGGGAAGGGCCTCCGATTTTGATGCGTTTATCTTATACCCTGAGAGAGCACGGAAGCGATCTAGTTCTGTTTGCAATATCGGGAGGGTAGTGTGAGGTTGAGTTAGTGCGAGTATGATATCGTCCGCAAAAAGGGAGATCTTAAACTCCCTTCCTCTAACCGATATTCCCCGTATGTCCGGGTTGTGCCTAATGGATGCGGCAAGGGGTTCAACGCATAGTGCAAATAGCAGGGGGGAACCCCTGCCTGGTCCCATTTGCCACTGAAAATACCGGGGATAGTGCAAAGGGAGTTCTGACTTGGGATGACGGGCAGGTGTACAAATGTCTGATGGCTTGTAATTATTTATTTTCTATTTATACACTGTCCCTTTAATTTTTTTGATCACTTTTATTCCTATTACAATGAATATAAACAAAAAAATGTAATTTTTTTTTACAGGAATGTAAAAAGGAATGTAAAAAAAAAAAAAAAGGTATCTTTTGCTTTCATTTTTTTTTACATTTTTTTTTTTTTTTTACACTGTCCCCTTAATTTGTTTTTAAATCCATTTTTATTCCTATTTCAAGGGATGTAAACATCCCCAAATCTCTCCTCTACCTTTGAAATCAAAAGATAAAAAAAAAATGTATCCTGCTTTAAAAAAAAAAAATGTTATTATTTATTTTTATTTTTTTACACTATAAACATCCCTTGTGATAGAAATAAGGGATGGCAGGTCCTTTTTATGGTGTTTTGGATTCAGAATAAAAATTCTGAAATTATTATATCTACCCCTTCATCAAATTAAAGCATGCATGCCATGATGAAGTGATCACGCTCTGACGCTTAGTTCAGTATGAAAAACCTCTAATACCCTTTATTTCCGCTTTCCACATTTTTATAAATTTTCGCCAGACAAAAACAAAACACTTGCAAAACACGTTATTGAGACATTGTCCGAGTTTTTTTAGCAGTTCCAGCTAATTTAGCAATAATTTCAGTAAACTTAACAATTAATCAAAGCAATTATTTATTATATGTTGACGTCATGTCTGGTCTTGGTGCGACTTCTGGTAGATGGATGAGGAAGCAACAGGAAGCTACAGTCTATTGATAACGCAGTGCGGTTTGGCTTCAGACTGGGAAAGAGGAAGTAGCAAAATATCTGAAAAGTTCTTTAAGGTTCTTTAACATTCAAACTTCTGATGCAATATTCCATTGAAATAGACATTTTAATATGCCTCACCTGGTAACACCTGGTAACACATTATTCACATCCATTACAGTTCCCCCCTTGAAAATGTCTATTTAAAAATCTGTCCCTCACACTGGAAAAACCTACCCCCTGGCCCGTTCCCCTTGCAACTTTTTTCAACTGTATATAGAGCAGTGTTGCCAACTGCTCGTTAATTTACGGGCAGCCCGTAAATTTACGGGCAGCCCGTAATTTTAAGCCCGTTTTCGGGCTGCTCGTTAAAGCCCATTACGGGCAGCGGTGCCCGTAAAAATGATGGCCGCGGGCCGACCACGCAACTGCGCATGCGCCGTTCTGAAGCCATCCGAGCTCGGGAAAGCTCGTTCACATTCGGCCAGGTGGCGCATGCGCAGCAACGCAATGGCGGCGCCTGGCGCCATTTTTGAATGGAAGCCTGTAGTATTATGCCCCGTACACACGGTCGGATTTTCCGATGGAAAATGTCCGATCGGAGCGTGTTGTCGGAAATTCCGACCGTGTGTGGGCTCCATCGGACATTTTCCATCTGTTTTTCCGACACACAAAGTTGGAGAGCAGGAGATAAAATTTTCCGACAACAAAATCCGTTGTCGGAAATTCCGATCGTGTGTACACAAATCCGACGGACAAAGTGCCACGCATGCTCAGAATAAATAAAGAAATGAAAGCTATTGGCCACTGCCCCGTTTATAGTCCCGACGTTCATGTTTTACGTCACCGCGTTTAGAACGATCGGATTTTCCGCCAACTTTGTGTGACCGTGTGTATGCAAGACAAGTTTGAGCCAACATCCGTCGGAAAAAATCCTAGGATTTTGTTGTCGGAATGTCCGAACAAAGTCCGACCGTGTGTACGCCCTATTAGACTAACACAGTGGTATTCGTTCTCGGTGCTGCAGTGCGACTGCCTTGCGCGAGTCGCTCGCTGCTAGCCGCCACAGGAGCACAGAGGAGAGGAGACAAACTTACAAAGATGGCAGAGGATTCGAGGAGGACTGGGAGTGAAGCAGTTGTGAAGGGGGCAGAGGAGGACACTAATGTGCTTGTCCTATGGAGAGGTGAAAGGGGCACAGGAGGAGGCGGACACTGTCACAGCTTTTGAACTGGAGGGACACAGAAGTATACTGAAGGGGGACAGAGGAGGAACCTACCATGTCCACAGCCTGTGTCCCTCACCTCCTGTACCATGTCCCTAGCCTTTGTCCCTGACCCCCTGTACCATGTCCGCAGCCTTTGTCCCTCACCTCCTGTACCATGTGCGCAGCCTGTGTCCCTCACCTCCTGTACCATGTCCGCAGCCTTTGTCCCTCACCTCCTGTACCATGTCCCTAGCCTTTGTCCCTCACCTCCTGTACCATGTCCTCAGCCTTTGTCCCTCACCTCCTGTACCATGTCCGCAGCCTTTGTTCCTGACCCCCTGTACCATGTCCGCAGCCTTTGTCCCTCACCTCCTGTACCATGTGCGCAGCCTGTGTCCCTCACCTCCTGTACCATGTCCGCAGCCTTTGTCCCTCACCTCCTGTACCATGTGCGCAGCCTGTGTCCCTCACCTCCTGTACCATGTCCGCAGCCTTTGTCCCTCACCTCCTGTACCATGTCCTCAGCCTTTGTCCCTCACCTCCTGTACCATGTGCGCAGCCTGTGTCCCTCACCTCCTGTACCGTGTCCGCAGCCTTTGTCCCTCGCCTTCTGTACCATGTCCTCAGCCTTTGTCCCTCACCTCCTGTACCATGTGCGCAGCCTGTGTCCCTCACCTCCTGTACCATGTCCGCAGCCTTTGTCCCTCACCTCCTGTACCATGTCCTCAGCCTTTGTCCCTCACCTCCTGTACCATGTGCGCAGCCTGTGTCCCTCACCTCCTGTACCGTGTCCGCAGCCTTTGTCCCTCGCCTTCTGTACCATGTCCGCAGCCTTTGTCCCTCACCTCCTGTACCATGTCCGCAGCCTTTGTCCCTCACCTCCTGTACCATGTCCTCAGCCTTTGTCCCTCACCTCCTGTACCATGTCCGCAGCCTTTGTCCCTCACCTCCTGTACCATGTCCTCAGCCTTTGTCCCTCACCTCCTGTACCATGTGCGCAGCCTGTGTCCCTCACCTCCTGTACCATGTCCGCAGCCTTTGTCCCTCACCTTCTGTACCATGTCCGCAGCCTTTGTCCCTCACCTCCTGTACCATGTTCGCAGCCTTTGTCCCTCACCTTCTGTACCATGTCCGCAGCCTTTGTCCCTCACCTCCTGTACCATGTCCTCAGCCTTTGTCCCTCACCTCCTGTACCATGTCCGCAGCCTTTGTCCCTCACCTCCTGTACCATGTCCGCAGCCTTTGTCCCTCACCTCCTGTACCATGTCTGCAGCCTTTGTCCCTCACCTCCTGTACCATGTCCGCAGCCTTTGTCCCTCACCTCCTGTACCATGTGCGCAGCCTGTGTCCCTCACCTCCTGTACCATGTCCGCAGCCTTTGTCCCTCACCTCCTGTACCATGTGCGCAGCCTGTGTCCCTCACCTCCTGTACCATGTCCGCAGCCTTTGTCCCTCACCTCCTGTACCATGTCCTCAGCCTTTGTCCCTCACCGTCACCTCCTGTACCATGTCCGCAGCCTTTGTCCCTCACCTCCTGTACCATGTCTGCAGCCTTTGTCCCTCACCTCCTGTACCATGTCCTCAGCCTTTGTCCCTCACCGTCACCTCCTGTACCATGTCCGCAGCCTTTGTCCCTCACCTCCTGTACCATGTCCTCAGCCTTTGTCCCTCACCGTCACCTCCTGTACCATGTCCGCAGCCTTTGTCCCTCACCTCCTGTACCATGTGCGCAGCCTTTGTCCCTCACCTCCTGTACCATGTCCGCAGCCTTTGTCCCTCACCTTCTGTACCATGTCTGCAGCCTTTGTCCCTCACCTCCTGTACCATGTCCGCAGCCTTTGTCCCTCACCTCCTGTACCATGTGCGGAGCCTTTGTCCCTCACCTCCTGTACCATGTCCTCAGCCTTTGTCCCTCACCGTCACCTCCTGTACCATGTCCGCAGCCTTTGTCCCTCACCTCCTGTACCATGTGCGCAGCCTTTGTCCCTCACCTTCTGTACCATGTCCTCAGCCTTTGTCCCTCACCGTCACCTCCTGTACCATGTCCGCAGCCTTTGTCCCTCACCTCCTGTACCATGTGCGCAGCCTTTGTCCCTCACCGTCACCTCCTGTACCATGTCCGCAGCCTTTGTCCCTCACCTCCTGTACCATGTGCGCAGCCTTTGTCCCTCACCTCCTGTACCATGTCCGCAGCCTTTGTCCCTCACCTCCTGTACCATGTGCGCAGCCTTTGTCCCTCACCTCCTGTACCATGTCCTCAGCCTTTGTCCCTCACCGTCACCTCCTGTACCATGTGCGCAGCCTTTGTCCCTCACCTTCTGTACCATGTCCTCAGCCTTTGTCCCTCACCGTCACCTCCTGTACCATGTCCGCAGCCTTTGTCCCTCACCTCCTGTACCATGTCCGCAGCCTTTGTCCCTCACCTCCTGTACCATGTCCGCAGCTTCTATCCTCCACCTCCTGTATCTTCTCTGCAGCATCTGACCATCTCTTGTATCATGTCTGCAGTCTCGGAGAGGGAGTTTGGAGGAGTCAAGAGTGGGAACACCGCCGGGTTGGGGTCACGAGAGAAATCAGACATATGGACTGTGGAGAGGAGACTATGGGATAAAACCAGAGCCACCAAGCTGGAGCCATCTGACGGAGCCCTGCACAGTGCACCTGAGCGGAGGTCAGTGACAGTGCGGTCAGGCCAATCTGAGGGGAGTTGCTGATGTAAGGGGGAGTGAATACAATAATGTAAGGGGGCACTGATACAAAGGTTCCCCCTTATATTAGTAACACCCCCTTACCTTGGTGTATTCACGCTGCGGAAGGTGGTCTCTGGTCACTAGAGCCCCGTCCTTACATCAGAGTTCCCCCCCTAGATCATGATCTGCAGTGTTCCCCTTTACATAAAAGTTCAGTTTCACTGTAAGGGGGGAATCCTGCAGACTCTGATGTAAGGGGGAACTTTGTGCTGGCTGGGTTACAGTCACCCTACCTTCATGTAAATGGAGAAAGTTGGTTTTTGACTATTGTTTAACTTAAACACATTGCTAATAGCACTAGCTATATGTTTATAGTTTAAATATTGATATTTGCACTGTTTAGCAGTGAAAACAGTCATTTTAGGTACTTTTTTTCAGTGCCATTAAAAAATGCGGTTCTGCCAGTAAATTTCAGGATTTTTGGCAGTAAAAAAAATTTGTGTCGTTTGTAAATTTTGGCATCCTGCCAGTAAATTTCATTTCAGGGGGTTGGCAACACTGATATAGAGGAAAGCAATGACCAATTCATTACCATACTCGATACAGCTGGGAGGGGCAATCAGGTGCTGTCTGTCCCTGTAACCTTACGGTGTTGCATTTCGAGGGGAGGTTGAATGTATCGGAGTGCATTTCATAATTTTCATCTGGTATTTCCTGATTCATAAAAGCAAAGCAAAAGAACATTGGTTAATAGCTTTCCCTACACATTTTTTAAGACAGGGGAGAATACAGCAAACTATGACAGCCAAGGTCACCAAAATTATCAGGATGGTTATTCCTATCTGTGTTAGTAATCCCTGCCACCCTCCCCTAACCCAGGTGAAGTATTGATCCCAAGGGTTGGGGAGCCCTGAATTATTTTTTTAATTCTTCGGACAAATCCTCAAGTTTCCTGATGGCCAAAGTCACCTTACCATTTGGGCCAGTGTTGTCTGGGATGTAGGTACAACATGTACCTGTTTTAGGCACCATTTTACACAAACACACCCCCTTTTCAGCTAGGACCATATCTAAGACCACACGGTTTTGGAAGGTCATGTGTGACGCGGCTTCTAGTTGTTCGGCTAAACCTTGGAGTGCATCTCTGGTATAATTGACAAACCTTTTGTTGGTTACAGTAGATGTGATCTATCCAGTCTACATTTTTATTTACAGTGATGATAGGGATCAAAGATTCAAATCCTGCTGCTACTTGGTCTCTTGCTTTGAACTCATCCGGGACCCCTCTAGGGACCCCTATGTTGTCTATGTATACATGAGGGTCAAAGCTTCCTGCTGGGGCACTCCTACGCCTCCTGTTAAGCCTGGGTATGTCGTGTAAGTCTGGTTCTATTTGTGGAGTGGTCTCTGGAAAAATACGCAGAAGCATTATGGCCTTGGCCAATGCGCATTCTCCTGTCCACTGCTCTGTCAATCTGCTTCTGATTTTCATGTCCCCGCAAATCCAGTATATGTCTCCCAAGGACTGGACTTGATTTTGTACTAGATCTACGGAGGCCTCACTATAAGATCCACAGTAACCCCTAGTGTAATTCCCAAAGGGTTTCCCCATTCGCTGATACCGTCCATAGCATGTGTAATTGCCAGGATATATAGTGATAACTTCTCCTGGCTTGGGAGTCTTGGTGACTATGGGATATTCCTCCTTCCAATGTTCACACAGGGAGTAGTGTGGTTAGTGGTTGTGTTGGCAAACAGGCTAAGGAAACATGTCTCATGTTCGGGGGGTATGTTTAGAGGTACTGTTCCCAGATGAGGCCTAGCCCCCCCCCCCCCCCCCCCCACATACATAACAATTGGTCTTGTTATGTTTCTCTGCATTGTACCTCATACATTCTAGCCACAAGTTGACATCTGAGAACCCGGTTTCTGCAGCCATGGTTTCCTCAAAGGTAGGGTCTGCTATGTACACCATGTTCCCTAAGTTCTGTACATGGGGCCTCAGGGGGTTTGAGCTAGATGTGGATTGGGGAACTCCCCACTCTGGGTTATTGAATATATCTTCCAGTTGGAAAGGCTTTCTAAAACCGGGATACCCACCTCCCCACCATAGGCCCAGAACATAGGTCCCACTGTCTTCTGGGCTAGGATTCTCAATGGTCAGCCTGAACTCTTTGGTGCAAGGCTGATCTGTGTGTTTGTCGATTGTCATTCTATCTAAGAGTGACTTCCCATTTTTGTCTTTCCTATTTTGGGTATTTTCAGGTTTGTACCCCCAGTGTTCCAACCCACTGCTCCCCAAGAATCACAGTTGCCGCCCCAATAGGTGTCAGTGACGCATACATACACAGTCATGGGTCTCACTGCTTCATCCCAGGGCCGGATTTTTGTACATAGCACCTGGAATTATTTGTTCATAAGAGGATATAAAAGTAGCAACATGTGTATTGGATGAGTTATACCAGAATTGTGTTACACCATCTTTTTTGTTTGATGGCTACTAGGGCTGCTGAAATTAATCGCAGCATCGATGCATCGCGATTCGGGTGTCCCCGATGCGGCATCGATGCATGCGACCCTAAAAATCGATGTCTGGCCCCGCCCCCTCCCGGTAGAGCGCTCCGTGCATAAAGTTGTTTTTAGTGTGTGTATATTCCGGTCATGTGATTCTCAGCTGCGCCTCCCTCTTCTCAGTCTCTCCTGGTGTCAGCTCCGCCCACTGACTGGAGCTAACAGGTCAGAAGAGAGGCGGGCGGGGCTGACATCAGGAGAGACGTGAGAGGAGGGAGGCGCGGCTGAGAGTCACATGACCGGAATATACACACACTAATAACAACTTTATGCACGGAGCGCTCTACCAGGAGAATTCACTGACCTGAGATGTGACAACCGGCGGAACACCGGCCGCACGAATTGAGATCGGGGGGAGATGGTGAGCAGGCAGATCGCCCTGCTCATTACAGGCTGCCACTGGCAGAGCAGCATGTAAGTACAGAGGGGGAGGGGGGGGGGCGCCTTCATCACACCACAACTCTGCATTATTGTCCGCAGTCTGTGACCATCTCCTGTGCCATGTCCCAGTGTCTAATCATCTCCTGTGCCATGTCCCCAGTGTCTGACCATCTCCTGTGCCATGTCCCCAGTGTCTAATCATCTCCTGTGCCATGTCCCCAGTGTCTGACCATCTCCTGTGCCATGTCCCAGTGTCTAATCATCTCCTGTGCCATGTCCCAGTGTCTAATCATCTCCTGTGCCATGTCCCAGTGTCTAATCATCTCCTGTGCCATGTCCCAGTGTCTAATCATCTCCTGTGCCATGTCCCAGTGTCTAATCATCTCCTGTGCCATGTCCCCAGTGTCTGACCACCTCCTGTGCCATGTCCCAGTGTCTAATCATCTCCTGTGCCATGTCCCAGTGTCTAATCATCTCCTGTGCCATGTCCCAGTGTCTAATCATCTCCTGTGCCATGTCCCAGTGTCTAATCATCTCCTG
The DNA here is from genome assembly GCA_037952835.1 of Lithobates septentrionalis. Classification (NCBI taxonomy): domain Eukaryota; kingdom Metazoa; phylum Chordata; class Amphibia; order Anura; family Ranidae; genus Lithobates; species Lithobates septentrionalis. The sequence goes on from JBBDGP010004477.1 coordinate 163,734, forward strand.
TGCCATGTCCCCAGTGTCTGATCATCTCCTGTGCCATGTCCCCAGTGTCTGACCATCTCCTGTGCCATGTTCGCAGTGTCTGATCATCTCCTGTGCCATGTCCGCAGTGTCTGACCATCTCCTGTGCCATGTTCGCAGTGTCTGATCATCTCCTGTGCCATGTCCATAGTGTCTGACCATCTCCTGTGCCATGTGCGCAGTGTCTGACCATCTCCTGTGCCATGTCCGCAGTGTCTGACCATCTCCTGTGCCATGTGCGCAGTGTCTGACCATCTCCTGTGCCATGTCCCAGTGTCTGACCATCTCCTGTGCCATGTCCGCAGTGTCTGACCATCTCCTGTGCCATGTCCCAGTGTCTAAACCATCTCCTGTGCCATGTCCGCAGTGTCTGACCATCTCCTGTGCCATGTCCCAGTGTCTAAACCATCTCCTGTGCCATGTCCGCAGTGTCTGACCATCTCCTGTGCCCTGTCCCAGTGTCTAAACCATCTCCTGTGCCATGTCCGCAGTGTCTGATCATCTCCTGTGCCATGTCCGCAGTGACTGACCATCTCCTGTGCCATGTCCGCAGTGTCTGATCATCTCCTGTGCCATGTCCCAGTGTCTGATCATCTCCTGTGCCATGTCCGCAGTGTCTGATCATCTCCTGTGCCATGTCCGCAGTGTCTGATCATCTCCTGTGCCATGTCCCCAGTGTCTGATCATCTCCTGTGCCATGTCCCCAGTGTCTGATCATCTCCTGTGCCATGTCCGCAGTGTCTGACCATCTCCTGTGCCATGTCTTCAGTCTGTGACCATCTCCTGTGCCATGTCCACAGTCTGTGACCATCTCCTGTAGCATGTCCGCAGTCTGTGACCATCTCCTGTAGCATGTCCGCAGTCTGTGACCATCTCCTGTAGCATGTCCGCAGTCTCTGATCATCTCCTGTAGCATGTCTGCAGTCTCTGATCATCTCCTGTAGCATGTCCGCAGTCTCTGATCATCTCCTGTAGCATGTCCGCAGTCTCTGATCATCTCCTGTAGCATGTCCGCAGTCTCTGATCATCTCCTGTAGCATGTCCGCAGTCTCTGATCATCTCCTGTAGCATGTCCGCAGTCTCTGATCATCTCCTGTAGCATGTCTGTCTGCAGTCTCTGATCATCTCCTGTAGCATGTCTGTCTGCAGTCTCTGATCATCTCCTGTAGCATGTCCGCAGTCTCTGATCATCTCCTGTAGCATGTCCGCAGTCTCTGATCATCTCCTGTATCATGTCCGCAGTCTCTGATCATCTCCTGTAGCATGTCCGCAGTCTCTGATCATCTCCTGTAGCATGTCTGTCTGCAGTCTCTGATCATCTCCTGTAGCATGTCTGTCTGCAGTCTCTGATCATCTCCTGTAGCATGTCCGCAGGCTCTGACCATCTCCTTTAGTATTTTGGAAGAGAGCCTGGAGCTCCTCTGCTGTCTCTTTTTTTTCTTAAGAACAGATAGAATAAAAAAAATGGAGTTCTCCTGACTACTTTAATTTTTTTTGATGAAAACCATGAGCACCTGCGGACTTGTGCTGTAATCGTGATGCATCGTGATGCATCGCGGAATCGAATCGAATCGAATCGTTGACTTGATAATCGTAATCGAATCGAATCGTGAGGCCAGTGAAGATGCGCAGCCCTAATGGCTACCTCCTGTGCCTGAACAGTAGTCACAATAAAAAGGATATACAGAATCATTTGGTTCCCTCAGCCTCTTCCTCAGGTACAGGGACTTTCTTGCAGTGGAGGCATGTGTTCACGTGTTCTTCCCGGCCACCTTGACTGATGTGGCACTTTTTAGGAGAACCTGGAGAGGACCACCATATCTGGGTTCAAGGGTGTGTTTTCTCACAAACTTCTTTACCAGGACCCAGTCTCCGGGAACCAACTTGTGTGATCCTGTATCTCTCTCAGGATCTGAAATGGAGGAGAATACTTCCAAATGGATATAGATTAATTCTCGAGATAAAGCAGTCACATAATCAGTTACTACATCAAATTGGAGTTGCAACTATTGTAGGAAATAACAACCTAGTCTGGGGGCTGAACCAAATATTATCCCATAGGGTGACAGATCATGGTTTCCCCTTGGAGTGTACCTAACACTGAATAAGGCTATGGGCAGGCTATCTGGCCAAATCATCCCTGTTTCCTGAGACATTTTAGCATCTTTAGCATTCTAAATTTTATTGTGCCGTTTAATCTTTCCACCTTCCCACTGCTCTAAGGGTGGTATTGGGTGTGGAAAGATAATGTGACTCCTAAAGCTGCCCATATCTTTTTGGTTACTGGGGCCGTGAAAGCCAGCCCCTGGTCACTCTCTATAACCTCTGGGACACCATACCTGCACACTGTTTCTGTTAAAAGTCTTTTAGCCGTGGTTTTTGCTGTCAATCAATGCATATTCATATCGGCCATTCTTTGGCATCTGGATGTGGACGATCTGTATCCTTTGTAGGGGGTACACTGGGCCTTTGCTAGATGCTTCAAAGGTACCTTTTCCATTCTTTCTGGGTTACATTTAGCATAAATAGTGCATGACTTGCAAAAATTGTTGGTGAGCGGTGTAATCCCCGGAGCTAAGTAGTATTTATTGATCAGGGCATTCTTCAAAGTTTTTGACAGATGAGAGGCACCGTGGGCCCACTGTATCACTGCAGGAAACATTGATTGTGGCAGACACGACCTCTTGTCTAATTCCATGATCCCTTCAGTTTCTGTGGTTCCTTTCTTGATTCACACTTCTTTTTCTTCTTTATCAGCTGCTTCTTGCTGCTCCTTGAGATGGGTCCTGCTCACAGGAAGGTCTTGTAGAATCATGGTGGTCTGTAACGTTTCTTCAGGGGTACCCACTGTACCATCCAGGATGGGTGCATCCACTCCACTGACAACTTCTTGTGTTCTGTTTGCAGCTTGTTCTGCAGCAGTATCTGCCAGGTGATTGCCTTCTTGGGAATCCAGCCTGAAGAACTGTATCTTCGGTGGTGACTGCGTATCATGTGTGGTGCCGTCCAATGCTGTCAGCATACCTAGACCCATCCACAAAGATTGTTAAGTCAGGATTCTCAAGGGCTGTTTCACTGACTGTCTGTAAATGTGAAGTCTCCATTTTCATCACCTCGAAACAGTCATGAGCGGTGAGATGAGCATCTTTCTCTAAAAAGGATCCCCCCTCGAGAAGTGGAAGTAGAGTGGATGGGTTGAGAGTATCACATCGGAGGAGAGTGATGTTATCAGGGATGAGCAAGGCACACTGGAGTCTGAGGTGTCTTGCTGAAGACAGGTGCTTGGGCTGTACTTGGTTTAGTATGTCATGCTACGTCATGAGGGGCATTGGTCTTCAAAAGATGGCTCTGAAGCCACTGAGTCCACTCGACAGAGTGACAACCCCAATGGGTCTGAGTCTGTTGCCATGGGTCTGAACCAAAACTTCTGTGGCATGTTCTTGTCTCTCTGAGACAAACAGTTTGAAAGTCTTTTAGTCCCAAAGCGGGGGCTGTTGAACGGATCTCCTTCAGAGTTTCAAAATAGTCCACAGCTTCTGGAGAAAGCGAGAAAGGGCATCATAGAGGGGTTGCATCAAGAGGGAGGCTTCTGGAATTCAAGAGCGGCCATAGGAGATTAACCCTAGGAAAGCATGTAAGGGTCTATGTCCTTGAGGCAAAGGGATGGCTTTGATTGCAGCAACTCCTTCTTCAATGAGATGTCGGGTACCTTGAGAGATGCAATGACCCAGGAAAACCACCTTTTTCTTTGGACCACTGGACTTTTTGCTTTGAGGCCTTGCATCTTTGCTCTGCCAAGTGTTGGAGGAGACTTTCAGAAAAGATTAAGGCATCTTCAAGGGTATCTGCGCAGAGCAGGAAGTCATCTACATACTGAAGGAGTATAACGTGTGGGTGTAACTTCATCCAGTTGTCCAGAATGAGGGCCATTACCTTGGCAGATTGGGAAGGGGAGTTCTGGGCACCTTGTGGTATAACAGTCCAGCTAAGTCTTCTACTGTAAAGTATTTTGTTGTGGGCGGTATTCCTGCCAGCAAGGTATGTGGATTGGCCACAATAGGTGTCTCCAATACAGTAGCTTCATTCACCGCCCTAAGGTCTTGTACCATTCTGTCTTTTTCTGGCTCTTCTTTTGCAGTTTGTTTCTTCACTGGGGACAGTGGTGTGTTGCACGGAGATGTGTAGGGTATCAGAACTCCATTTGACAGAAGGGTTTCGATTTGCTTTGAAATAGATGCAGCTTGAGCTGGCTTCAAGGGGTACTGTGGTCTTCTGGGCAAGGGGGCCCCAGGCTTTAGCTGCACACAGGCATGTAGGGACTTGATGCAAAACCTCTTTTGGGATTCAGGATTCCAACCTCACATTGTGCATCCAATGATAACAAAAGGGGAACAGAGCACAGTGCTGAGGCACCATCGATGGTCAGCGGTGGGGAGACCAGAACACCACCATCGGGTTGGAAGGAAATGGAAGCCTGGAGTCTGGATAAGACATCAGACTAAAGGGCATGTGGAAGTGACCACAAATCTTGCTAGTAGATCAGAAAAGTTGCCCACCTGTAAAGGGCGTGTAAGGGGGTTTTTCCTGGGTGTTCCATTCACCCCTACACATGAAGTATCGGATAGTTCTTCTGTCCTAATTACACTTCTGGTAGTTATTATTGCGAGAGGACCTCCTGAGTCTCCAGAGGATACCATTGTAGGGGTAAGTGACATAGGTTTGCCGAAATCCTAGCAGAGAAAGTCTATATGGTCTGGAGGGGGTGGGGGAGGAATGTCATGTCTCCTATTGGACATCTTCAAGTGGGTCACAGTTGGGGCCTGTGGGCAAGCTTCTGCTGTCTTCAGTATTCTCTTCTGGAACGGCCAGGTCTTCTTCTGGAACGGCCAGGTCTTCTTCTGGAATGGCCAGGTCTACCGCAGTTGTAGCAGACACGTGGAGTTGGTACTGATAGGCGCAGATAGGGGGTGTCAGAGGCCATCATGAGAGGAGCTACTCTCTACTGCTCTGTGAGGATTCTAGACCTAACAACTACTAACTCCATTACTCTATACTCTATACTCAGACCCTTTCGGATTAACTCTTTAAGATCTGAAATAAATTAATATGTGCCTTTGTTCAGCACACTAAAACCCAAATCAGTAAACTTTGAGTGAGGAAAACACTTCCTCTTTCGCTCTTCTCTTGGCATAACGCCCAGAGCATAAACTTCCTCTTTCTTTATAATACTGTTAAATATATTCTCAATTGAATTTGAACATTTTAAACTTCATTTTAAAACCGGTTATTGCTAATACAAATACATAACTACAACTTGCATAAATATAGCACATTTGCTACATTCACTGTTTTTAGAGAAACTCTTTAAAGTCAGACTCTCAGACTCCCGGTGATGAAGGGAAAGGACCGTATTGGGGTTGTTGTCTTTGGTGGTGTGAGGGTCCAGGAACCCATTCAAAGGGGGTTCAGGGAAAGTACTGGGTAATGGTTGCTGGATTGCAAGGGGCGTAGGAGGGACTGTAAACGTATGTCACCATAAAGGTGGTCAAACGGGACATTGGACAATGGCACAAAGGAACCCATTCCCCAGCTGATGAGTCAATCATGGCGATGGATCCATTGCAGGGTGTGCCTTACAATGTAACAGTCTGTCGTTTTGGGGTCATACCTGTTCCAGCATGCCTATCAGCTTGGTGCATCCTGGCAGGGCCGGCGTGACCCTGGTCAGGACTTTAGGAGGAGGGACCGGGTGGGGCCTAAAGTTGGGTCCCCTAGTCTATTAGCATTAGGTCGGGCCGAGTCTGAGTCCCTAGTCCTAGGTCTGTTAGGGCAGAAGGGCCAAGGGGGGGACCTCCTTAGTGTCTGTGTTTCCCCCTTTGGGAGCTGTCCGAGTCTTTCCCAGAATGTACATTTGTCACTACTGCGGTAGGTTGGGCTCTCTAATACGATACCAAGGACTGGTCTATCACCGGATGTATGTGGGTAGGTTCCGGTGGGGGTGGTGGTATGGGTGGTACAGTTTGGGTCAGGCGTGTGTGACAACAACCACCCGAACCGTACAAAGACAAGTGCACATTGTCTACTATTAAGCACGGTGGGGGAGGTGTCACAGGCTCCCCTGTCACTTGTAGCAGAGGGGCAGTAGCATTTTGGGAGTGTGTACTTCCTGTAGTCCAGACACCATTATAGGGCGGTGGCTGTCTGTCTGTCTTAGCTTTTGACCCCTTTTCTGGCTTCTTGTACACATACATAATACAACCATTTTGACATATTTCATGTTCTATCCATCCTTCTTCATGAATGGCTTTGGCAACTTTGAACCAAGCGTCTGCTGTTTGCAGCAGCCCATGGCCCCATAACAAACCCCTTTCCCTTCTTAAAAGAGCACGCCATTCATTCGCCTCTAGCCGACCATCCAAATGCCTAGTGACCCCACACACTTTTGCCAATCTCTTCCCTTCCTTGACAGCGTCTTCTCCTTCTCGCTATAATACCAAATCACAAGCCAACCTACCCTCTTTAGGTCTCTCTAACTTCTGCCCCATCGTTAGCTACTGGGAAGTTTATGTGTCCAGGCTCAGGATTTGTATGGCGGTTTTATGAAGCTGTCCTGGACTCGAGGGTCTGACAATCCTCTGACCACCACCTGTCCTCTTTCGGACCACCTTCCAATATATAACACTATCTTGCTAAGTTCTGTCTTGATGACTGTGATATTTATGTGTGTCTGCTCAGGATTTTTTTAACGGGTCATGAGGCTGTCCTGACTCAAGGGTCTGACAATCCTCTATCCGTCACCTGGTACCAGTTCAGACCATATCACAGTCTCAAGTTAACGAGGACAAAAGACAAAATGGATAGAGAGAGAGAGAGAGAAAAAAGAACGTCTACAGTGTTCGACTGCCGTGGAAGTCTCCTTACACGCGTCTTCCCAAAACGTAGACCAGTCACAGCCCTGTCCACTCAGATGGCCACAGGTAAGGGAGCGAGCGCGTAATACGTGACTACTTATTACCCTCAACAAGACAATTAACAAACAGATAAGGAGTACAGTAATTAACAATCAATGCACCACTTTACATCTAATTTACATGTCCCAACTCAACACCCAAACTTCTCACTCTGTCTCTTTCCCCTTCTTCTAACACTTCCGGTTGTTCAGGTTGCAAGGGGCACCTTTCGGCTGCACGTCCTGTTATTCTAGTTTGAGCCTCTATTACTTCCAGGGATTTGCCAACAACAATTTTTTACTGGATAAGGCACATTCAACCTGAACACCAATAAATGCGGAGTATGTGGCAGTAGGAGTTTGTAACCAAGAGACTCAGCCCTATATCCTGGCTCTACCACTTCAATCAACCCCCAGCCCTCTTCATATTTCCCAAATAACAGACCACAAACACATTTAGGACATGACATAATCAACCAACAACAAAATGTGACCAACAACCAGATATGTGACGGCTGCAGCGAAGTACAGGATTTCTCAAACTGTCACGGGATCCCCCACGCCACTATGCGTGTTCCTGACGCCCCCCCACCTGGGGTTTCGTTTCCCGGTTGCCCGTACTTCTGTACTTATTGTACCCGTGCTTTGCCTGCACAATGATTTATTTTTATCCCCCCAGGAGGAGTTTAACCACGTCCTGACACCTTCTCCTAGTCCCAGGAGAAGTTTAACCACGTCAACTAGTTTCATCCATAATCCATGACTATATAAGCAATCCCCAACTCCCAACAGCCATCGCAAAACACAAGATCGATCAACAAAACAGAACAGAACAAAACAGGCGGTAGATATAATTTGCAGGTTCCTTAACTTATCAGTAGACTCCAGGCAAGATTAATACCTGTCTTTGAGGGTCGCAGGAAGCTGATATGGGCACAGAGATTGACCAGCCATGGATACAGGATGAACAGTAGACTAGATATACAAGATATGAAAAGTGTCTTACCGTTTCTAGAGTTGATCAGTCTCCTCCCGTATTTCCACGATGGCTTCTCCTGGTCCCTTCTGCATCGGCTACCTGGCGATCCTAGCCTCGAGCCCCACGTTTGGCGCCAAAATGTTTTGGATTCAGAATAAAAGTTCTGAAATTATTATATCTACCCCTTTATCAAATTAAAGCATGCATGCCATGATGAAGTGATCACGCTCTGACGCTTAGTTTAGAATGAAAAACTTCTAATACCCTTTATTTCCGCTTTTCACATTTTTATACATTTTCGCCAGACAAAAACAAAACACTTGCAAAACACGTTATTGAGACATTGTCTGAGTTTTTTTTAGCCGTTTCAGCAAATTTAGCAATAATTTCAGTAAACTTAACAATTAATCAAAGCTATTATTATATGTTGACGTCATGTCTGGTCTTGGTGCGACTTCTGGGAGATGGATGAGGAAGCAACAGGAAGCTACAGTCTATTGATAACGCAGTGCGGTTTGGCTTCAGACTGGGAAAGAGGAAGTAGCAAAATATCTGAAAAGTTCTTTAAGGTTCTTTAACATTCAAACCTCTGATGCAATATTCAATTGAAATAGACATTTTAATATACCACACCTGGTAACACCTGGTAACACATTATTCACATCTGTACAAAAGAATATTCCTGCGCTATCAGATATGGAATTGGCTAAAAATGGAGCAGCTGCACGCACATATTAGGTATCACTTGGCCTAAATGAATGTTGTGTAGATGGATGGTGCCGCGCTAATCCTTTTGTGTGAGCTTCTAATTAATAGATTAAATAAAGAAACCGGCCTGAAGGGCCACTGATGTATAAAAACAGGTGCTATAACCCACTGTGCAAACTAAATAAATACAAATATGAATAAATATGTGGATGTGAGCAATAAATAAACAGCCTAAATGCTTAATAAATATCCACCGTGACTAACCATAAATATGACTGTTCTGATCAAAAGACGGTGAAATAAATAATAAAATTACATAATTGTCAATCACAAATCAGCAAAGTGCATGGTGCCAACACTGTGCAACCTAGATATCTGAATCATAAAGTAACTATATATTGTGAAACAACAAGTTTTCCATAAAGTGCAGGCGTGCAAACAAACGTAAAAATAATGTGCAAATGATAACTCCAAAACTGAATGGTAATAAATTGAATGTCCCAATAAGTTGAAAATGAAAAACGAGGGAGAATCACACAGGAAAAACGTCCATAATCTTAAATACAATCTTGTGACATATGGTGCTGGCATGCGCATGTAGCAGTTAAAGTGCCTGGTGATTCAAAATTTCATGCAGCTTCGTGTGTGAACACTCCAGTGAGCAGTGGCCCCTTACCTCACAGGAATGGGGCAACAGCATATGACCAAACTGGTTCTTTAGCTTTTTCCACCTAGCGGCTCCTACGTATTCCTCACCGTACTGGGGTGGGATTCCCTCAGATATGGTCCAGGGGGGTGTTTAAAGACAGGAATAGAAGGAACCCAATAGTGTAACTCCGTTTAAAAAGTAACAACGTTTATTAGGCAAAAACAGCAGGTACTCACATTTACAATGAATGGTGAGGTGTTTGTATCCGACGAGCGGCGAGCTCGTAGCTTTCTTTCAGTGTATCCAGCCTATCCTGTCCCTACGCGTGACGTCACACCACACGTGACTTCTTCAGGGTCACTGAAGAAGTCACGTGTGGTGTGACGTCACGCGTAGGGACAGGATAGGCTGGATACACTGAAAGAAAGCTACGAGCTCGCCGCTCGTCGGATACAAACACCTCACCATTCATTGTAAATGTGAGTACCTGCTGTTTTTGCCTAATAAACGTTGTTACTTTTTAAACGGAGTTACACTATTGGGTTCCTTCTATTCCTGTCTTTAAACACCCCCCTGGACCATATCTGAGGGAATCCCACCCCAGGACGGTGAGGAATACGTAGGAGCCGCTAGGTGGAAAAAGCTAAAGAACCAGTTTGGTCATATGCTGTTGCCCCATTCCTGTGAGGTAAGGGGCCACTGCTCACTGGAGTGTTCACACACGAAGCTGCATGAAATTTTGAATCACCAGGCACTTTAACTGCTACATGCGCATGCCAGCACCATATGTCACAAGATTGTATTTAAGATTATGGACGTTTTTCCTGTGTGATTCTCCCTCGTTTTTCATTTTCAACTTATTGGGACATTCAATTTATTACCATTCAGTTTTGGAGTTATCATTTGCACATTATTTTTACGTTTGTTTGCACGCCTGCACTTTATGGAAAACTTGTTGTTTCACAATATATAGTTACTTTATGATTCAGATATCTAGGTTGCACAGTGTTGGCACCATGCACTTTGCTGATTTGTGATTGACAATTATGTAACTTTATTATTTATTTCACCGTCTTTTGATCAGAACAGTCATATTTATGGTTAGTCACGGTGGATATTTATTAAGCATTTAGGCTGTTTATTTATTGCTCACATCCACATATTTATTCATATTTGTATTTATTTAGTTTGCACAGTGGGTTATAGCACCTGTTTTTATACATCAGTGGCCCTTCAGGCCGGTTTCTTTATTTAATCTATTAATTAGAAGCTCACACAAAAGGATTAGCGCGGCACCATCCATCTACACATTATTCACATCTATTACAGTTGAGACCCCAAATCTTTCCTCTTCCTAATAGAAACGGTGGCAAAAAGGGCATAAAAAAAAAATAAGGAAGTGCTTTATCCAGTCACATGTCCAGGAGAAAAAACCACAACGCAAACACGGCAAAAAGGCATAAAAAATCCGTCAAAATGCAATGCAGCACAAAATTAATATGCGTTTTTTTTTACGTGTTTTTGCAGTGGATCGATGTGAAGGTTTGAATCATCATTTTATACTCCCAACCATTGTACTCTGTGAGCTGTGCTGTACATGACATACTCCGTCCTAACTAGGGGATGAGCTCGGTGTTCGAATCGAACGTAGGTTCGACTCGAACATCAGGTGTTCGCCAAACAGCGAATATTATGGGGCGTTTGCAGGAAATTTGAGCCCTGCGGAACCGGCAGACTAAGGAGACCCCCCCCAAGGCACGATATTTAACCACTTCAGCCCCGGAAGAATTTACCCCCTTCCTGACCAGAGCACTTTTTGCGATACGGCACTGCATCGCTTTAACTGACAATTGCGCGGTCGTGCGATGTTGCACCCAAACAAAATTGACGTCCTTTTTTTCCCCACAAAAAGAGCTTTCTTTTGGTGGTATTTGATCGCCTCTGCGGTTTTTATTTTTTGTGCTATAAACAAAAAAAGAACGACAATTTAAAAAAAAAAAACGCATTATTTTGTACTTTTTGCTATAATGAATATGCCAATTTTTTTTAAAGAAAAGCTAATTTTTTCTCAGTTTAGGCCGATATGTATTCTTTTACATATTTTTGGTAGAAAAAAATCGCAATAAGCACATATTGATTGCTTTGCGCAAAAGTTATAGCATCTACAAAATAAGGGATAGATTTATGACATTTTTATTATTATTTTTTTTTTACCAGTAATGGCGGCGATCTGCGATTTTTATCGTGACTGCGACATTGTTGCGGACACATCGGACACTTTTGACACATTTTTGGGACCATTGTCATTAATACAGCGATCAGTGCTATAAAAATGCATTGATTACTGTAAAAAAAGTCACTGGCAGGGAAGGGGTTAACACTAGGGGGCGGTGAAGGGGTTAACTGTGTTCCCTGGGAGGTGTTTCTAACTGAAGGGGGAGGGGACTGACTGGAGGAAAAGAGGGATTCCTAGCTAATAGGAACACACAATCTGTCACTCCTGTCAGAACAGAACAGGGAAGTGTGTGTGTTTACATACACTCGTCCCTGTTCTGTGTCTCCTGGTCATGATCAGTCATCGTGACCATCGGCCACGAGCATCAGCACCCCTGCTGTGCTATCCCGACCCCGCGAGCCAACGTACAGCTACGACGGCTCGCGCAGGGGAGCCAACCTGCCGCAGTATAACTGCGGCGGTTGGTCGGGAGGCGGTTAGAGAAATATTTCATTTTTATTGTTTCACTTTAAGCATTCTTAAAATCACCGCTCCCGTCTGTTTTTTCGGGAGCAGTGATTTTAAGAATGCTTAACCACTCACTGACCGCTGCACACCCATATATGTCGGTAATATGGCAGTGGTGGGCAAATAAAAAAAAAATTGTTTTTTTTAAACGCGCCCCGTCCCGACGAGCTTGCGCGCAGAAGCGAACGCATACTTGAGCAGCGCCCGCATATGAAAAGAGGTGTTCAAACCACACATGTGAGGTATCGCCGCGATCGGTAGAGCGAGAGCAATAATTCTAGCGCTAGTCCTCCTTTGTAACTCAAAACATGCAACCTGTAGAATTTTTTTAAACGTCACCTATGAAGGTTTTTAAGGCTAAAAGTTTGTTGCCATTCCATTAGCGGGCGCAATTTTGAAGCGTGACATGTTTGGGTATCACTTTACTCGGCGTAACATTATCACATTTCACAATATTAAAAAAAAAATGGGCTAACTGGTGTCTCATTTTTTAATTCAAATTTTTTTTAATTCAAAAAAAGTGTATTTTTTCCCCAAAAAAAAAAAAAAAAAGTGCGCTTGTAAGACCGCTGCGCAAATACGGTGTGACAGAAAGTATTGAAACGACCGCCATTTTTTTCTCCTGGATGTTAGAAAAAAAATGTATATTGTTTGGGGGTTCTAAGTAATTTTCTAGCAAAATAACCTGTTTTTAACTTGTAAACAACAAATCTCAGAAAGAGGCTCGGTCCTTAAGTGATATGGATGTTATCCCCGCACCAGGGTGGATCTGCCCAGGTATGAACTGAAAGTTGCTCTCCAGAGACAAGGAGCCCCAGGTGCTGGCTAATGCTAGTTGAAGCTGTGTGCAATTAGGAAAATCCGGACAGCCGCACTCCAGGAAATTATAATCCAAACTTCTTTATTGTAAAATCAGGAACATGTCATACAGGACATCATAGACAGAGTGTACAGGCAATCAGCTAACGCGTTTCGCACTTATACCAAGTGCTTACTCATAGCTAGCGATAATAGAAAGTGAGACTTCATATATACTATCCATAGTTAATCATGTGACCAGGTAGTCAACCCAAAATACATAGCAGCTGAGATTCAGCTGTGAAGGGTGTGGGTGTTTGTCAATGAATAATGAACGCCAGGATTTTAAAAGGTCACAGTGGATGTGAAGTATATATGTATAAGCAACGGAGGGAAATAAAAGAATACTGAATTAAGTTAATGTGAATTTAAGATACGTGAAAATGATGTGAAAAAAATATATATGTATATGTGTAATCAGAAAAAAAGTAAATAAATGAAATAGGATAAGAGCAAAATTTAGATGAAATGGTATGTAAAAGAGGTGAAATCTCGATATGTGATGAGTACTCACATAGAAGTGTATGATAGTGTACTCCAGTGCAAGCGAAAATCAACATATGATTAATGTTGACAGTCATTGTGATAAAATAAATCAAGAAGGATGAAAGTGAATGATAATGTGCTTAGAAGTGTCAAAGGGCTGAACTCGTGTGTATGTTCAATGCGGTGAATAGCATTTATGACCAGAACGCATATAGATGTGCGTGAAACTAACATCTATTCTATAGTCTGTGTTATAAAGAGTACCTGGTCACACGAAAGAGAGGAGAGGGGGACATGTAAATATTTGCCTCCACTACTCTTAATAAAGATTACACAATTATGTCAAAGTTCAAATACATTTATTTTTTTAAACAAAAAGCTTTTATTAATGTTTGAAAATAACATTGGTACAATCATTGTAACATTTGTACATAAGTTTCATATAACAGTGAATAATTGACTTCAATAATAGAGTATTTACTGGTAAGACCACCAAGGTGGTTTCGTATCCGACCTATTGTTATATTGATAAATTATTTGGAAATACTCTAGCTTTGTATAGAAAAAAATCTGTTATTCATTTTGAAAGGGAGAATAAATTTGTGGACCCCTGAGAGGTGTCCTTAGATATAGATATAGTAATAGAAATGAGGAGTAACGAGGAGGAAAGAAAATTAGATAAAAATAAAATAAAATAAATATATTATAGGAAAAATATTGGTCTATGTATAAAAGGTTTATCTTTATGTGAAAGTGGTATATGAATCAGAATATTTAAAAGTAATCCATGGTTGCCATATTTTATTAAAATTTTCTATATTCCCTTGTGTTGTTGCTCTGATCTCTTCCATTCCTTTCATCTATATATGTTTCATTTACAAATATGTGATTCATCCATAAATATGTGGCGACAAGTTTCCCGGGTTTATAGAAACAGAATGTTACTTTCTGAGCAGACTAAAACCAAGAGAAACAGATACAGTTGAAAACCTTGACAAAAAGGGCAAAACAAAAACTAAAAAGCCTTCATCATTTGATACTTGTAGATACACTTCTTGTGCTGTAGATAAGATCTTGAGTACTGTAGTACAAGAGAATCGTTTAATAAACATAAAACTGTGTTTATACCGGAACTAAATCTTGTGTAAGTATATGTGTATAAAAACCCATAAACAAAATATTCCCGCACACAAAACTGAGTTTGTGTGCAGCTCATTGAAAGTATGTGTGTGTATGTGCAGAGGAAAAAGCCACAACTGCCGAAGCAAAGCGTGTTCTATGTCAATGAGATCGCGCGCACACACACACACATGAGGACCGTACTTATAGGGACTGCAACTTGGGAGGAACGTTCTTAGGAGGAGTTCCACCCAGGGGGGGTCCATTAAAAAAAAAAAATTAAAAGACAGCACCTACAATTACTGCAGCTGCTGACTTTAAATTGGACACTTACCTGTCCCTGGGTCCAGCGATGCGGGGGATCGAAGCCCCGCTCGTCCCCCCCCCCTCCGCTCGTCAGCGCCGGCATTTCAACTGTGGGCGCCGGGCTGTGGCTTCACAGCCTGGCACCCACTGCGCATGCGCGAGCAGCGCTGCGATCCGTGATTGGCCGCTCAATCACCTGGGACCTGTAATGGGTCCCAGATGATTGACAGGAGGGAGGGAGCAGAGCGGAGCCCTTCCTCTGCCGAGGGGGAAGTGATGTCACCAGCCCAGGCAAAGGAAGAGGCAGACTACGAGGGACCACCTAGCAACAGGCATTTAAAGGTAAGTAAAAAAAATATATATATATCCAAATGTTTTTTTGTTTTTTTTTTTAGAATTTTTCAGGTATTTTTGTTTTTTTTGGGTGGAACCCCACTTTATGTCAATATATACATACCGATTGAATGAAAATCCATGGAAAATTGTATATTAGTCCCAAATCTAAACCAACAAACGAAGGGAATACTTGCAAAATCTATATGCATTTATAAAAAAACACATATATAAATCGAATTCCATAGTAAATTTCCAGGAAGAAGGATAAAAATTGGATTCGATGACAGATTCCCAAGGTAAGGGGTAAGAAAAAGAACTCTCACGAATTGGCCAATTATGTTGTGTATGGTAGAGTGTTCAACGTGTTCATATCAAAATTTCAAAATGTATGTGTGTTTAAATACCAAAACTTTTAACTGCTATATTAAACTATGATAAACATTATGTTAAGTGTTAAAATGTATTGGATTTGACATGAGATAGACCACTCTAGCCAACAACTGAGATGTAGTCATGTCTAGACTGCTTAAAAGAATATGGACACTTCATCTTGCAGTATGCCACATTTCATGTGTGCCTCTGGTAACTATCATTACATTAGTGGTTTAATAGCGATCTGTAAATTTATTTTATTGGGTTTTATTTTGTTAATTCTAGTATGGTTTTTTTAAAACTTGGATCGCTACAACCAGGGGCTACTATGGAATTCTGGGATGTTTAGAGGCTTCCTATCATCATATAAAATGGTGACCAAAAAAAAAAAAAAGAAAAAGAAAAGAAGTGAAGGCTTGTAAAAACTGTAACCATAATGGCTTGGTAGAAATATGTCTATGTCCGCAGATACCGCGGTCCATAGTTATGTGAAGGGATGAAAACCCACATGGATTCTATCAGGAGAGTGTACCATGTGCACCTCAAACCCTGTGGAAATAAAAATTGAAACTACGATATCGCCATGTGTATGGACGTTGTCACCGATAAATATTATATGATCCTAAAGAAGAGAGGCCAAAATTGAAATATCCCTACACGTACATAGAATTCTCTATGGGGATAGTGGCAAGACAAACATAGGTCACAATAAACCCATGTACCTGAAACCAAACTGTAATGATTGAAACCAGAGCGTTATGTGAGACATTCCAGTGAATGCATTGCTCTATTGGCTGCATCACTGAACCTTCCAGTGAATACATTGCTCTTTTGGCTGCATCACTGAACCTAGTAATCTATACGGTTTTCTAGTTGTTAAAGCGGAGTTCCACACAAAAATTGAACTTCCGCTTTTCGGAACCCTCCCCCCCCCTCCGGTGTCACATTTGGCACCTTTCAGGGGGGGAGGAGGGTGCAGATACCTGTCTAAGACAGGTATTTGCATCCACTTCCGGCATAGACTCCCACGGGAGTCTACGCCTCTTCTTGTCCCTTCCGCGCTGTCTCCTGGGAAACACACAGCTCCCAGGAGAGAGCGGGGACCAGTTACGATGCGCAGCGCGACTCGCGCATGCGCAGTAGGGAACCGGGAAGTGAAGCCGCAATGCTTCACTTCCTGATTCCCTCACCTAGGATGGTGGCGGCAGCTGCCGAGAACCGAGAACCTGCCGACATCGCTGGACCCTGGGACAGGTAAGTGGCCATTTATTAAAAGTCAGCAGCTGCAGTATTTGTAGCTGCTGGCTTTTAATTTTTTTTTTTTTTTTTTAGGTGGATTTAGGTGGACTCCCTCTTTAAGAAGTTAGAAGTCCAGCATAACTTAGTGTAGAGAGCTTGTTATAAAGCTATAACGTGAGTAATGTAATTATTGTGGTTATATTAATATTGCATTGTATTTTCTCCACAAAAAAAAAAATATATATATAAAATATCTTCAGGGGTAAACATGTAAAATTAATAATAGACAGGACCACTTCTATGATCGCATTTTTAAAAATGGATGAGTGATTAGAATGAGTGGCTGTGTATGTCATGGTGCCTATTAAATATTTTTTAGAAAATAGATAGAGCTGAATAACGATCCCTGGGATTGAATAAATACAGATTAAAGTGGGTAAACTGCACATTAATCATAATAACAGGAAACATCCCATTCAAAGTTTAAGCCGAGGGGAATTCTGGTGTTTAAAGAAAAAATTTTGTGTGCAGGAATATTTTGTTTATGGGTTTTTATACACATATACTTACACAAGATTTAGTTCCGGTATAAACACAGTTTTATGTTTATTAAACGATTCTCTTTTACTACATTACTCCAGATCTTATCTACAGCACAAGAAGTGTATCTACAAGTATCAATTGATGAAGGCTTATTAGTTTTTGTTTTGTCCTTTTTGTCAAGGTTTTCAACTGTATCTGTTTCTCTTGGTTTTAGTCTGCTCAGAAAGTAACATTCTGTTTCTATAAACCAGGGAAATTTGTCACCACATATTTATGAATGAATCACATATTTGTAAATGAAACATATATAGATGTGAACCACAAATGTATTTGAACTTTGACATAATTGTATGCCCATTTATTTGTAAATTCTGGGGGCTCTGGATTTTTTTTTTGCCATAAGAATCTTATATATATTACTGATAGAACATGTTTTGGTTTAGTACTTTGTAACAAAATAGACTCAAACAAATTTAGATCTCTATCAAAAGATTAGTTTAAGGGAGTAGAGGACAGGAATGACATGACTTGCTGATATTCCAACCATTCCATAAGTGAAGGCTGTTGTGTAGAACTCAAATTCATTATGGATGGAATTTTGCCCTGACAGAGAATCTGGCTCACTCTTCTGTGAGACTCTTTGTTCCATATTAAAAACTGTAACCGATCTACCGCAGGTGGAAATTGAGGATTGCCAAATAAGGGTGTCATGGGTCCAAAGAAAAGCCCTAACCACGAAATCATTTTATACCAGATGCTCAATAAAGGAGATGTAAGAAAAGGTAAAGAAGAGAGCATGTCTTGTTGAGTACCACGGGAAGATAAGTTTAACCAAGGAAGTGCCTGAAGATCAAACTAATTCAACCCCTGTTCTTAAATTGATACCTATTGTTTGGCATGTGAATGGTGAAACCAGTTCACTAATCTAGTCAGAACTGCCGCAACGTAGTAATAATATAGATCCGGTACACCCGCTCCTCCGTGTTTATAACAGTACCACAGCAAAATGACATTGCTAAAGGAAAAAATGTCATTTAAAATTGCTCGCGGCTGTAATCAGGGCCAGATTAAGAGCAACATGGGCCTGGTGCTAAGGATTTTGGTGGGCCTTTTTATGAAAATAAATAAAATGAAAACGCAAACAATTTTTTGTTGAATTAAATTAAAAAGAGAGAGGGGTGTGAGAGAGAGAGAGAGGGGGGGGGGTGATAGCGAGATAGGGGGCTGAAATAGAGGGGATGAGAGGGAGGGGAAAAGAGAGAGAAAGGCGTTGAATGAGAGAGAGGGGACGAGAGAGGGGGTGAAAGAGAGAGAGGGTGGTAAGAAAGAGGGGGTTGAAGGGGGCAAGAGAGAGAGAACAGGGTGAGAGGGAATGAGAGAGAGAGAGAGGGGGTGAAAGAGAGAGAGAGAGGGTGAGTCTGTGGGGGGCACAGCATAGTACATTACACGGGGGGGGGGGGGGGGGGAATAGCACAGTACATTACATGGTTGGCACTACACATTACATGGTGGATACATGGATACAGCACATTTAATGGTGGGTGAAGCACAGCACATTACATGGCGGGCACAGCACATTACACTGTTGGCACTGCCCAATACAGCACATTACAAAGTAGGCACAGTACATTATATAGTGGGCACAGCACATGACATGGTTGGTACTGCACAACACAGCACATTGCATGGTGGGCACAACACAGCACATGCACACGGTGGGCACAGGACCTTATATGGTGGGCACAGCACATGACATGGCGGGCACAGCTGAGCACATTACATGGTGGACACTGCACAGCACATTATATGGTGGGCACAGCATATTATATGGTGGGTACTGCACATGGCATGGTGGGCACTGCATGACAGCACATGATATGGTGGGCACTGCATGACACAGCACAGCACATTACATTGTGAGCACAGCACATTAATTGGTGGACACCGCACATGACATGGTGAGCCCTGCACGGCACATGTCATGGTGGACAATGTACAGCACATTACATGCTGGGTACAGCACATTACATGGTAAGCACTGCATGGCGCAGCACATGACATGCTGGGCACAACACAGCACGACAGGGTGGGCACTGCACAGTAATTTACATGGTGGCCACTGCACATGACACGGTTGGCACTGCATGGCACACCACATTACATGGTGGGTACAGCGCATTACATGGTGGGCACTGCATGGCACAGCACATGATGTGGTGGGCACAGCGCATTACATGGTGGGCATTGAATGGCACAACACATTACATGGTGGGCACTGCATGGCATAGCACATTTCATGGTGGGCAATGCAACTGCACATTACATGTTAGGAACTGCACATGACATGGTGGGCACAGCACATTACATGGGGGGCACTGCAATGTACATGACATGGTGGGCACAGCACATTATATGGGGGGCACTGCAATGCACATGACATGTTGGGTACAGCACATTACATGGGGGGCACTGCAAGGCACATGACATGGTGGGCACAGCACATTACATGGGGGCACTGCAAGGCACATGACATGGTGGGCACAGCACATTACATGGGGGGCACTGCAATGCACATCACATGACATAGTGGGCACAGCACATTACATGGGGGGCACTGCAATGCACATCACATGACATAGTGGACACAGCACATTACATGGGGGGCACTGCAATGCACAGGACATGGTGGGCACAGCACATTACATGGGGGGCACTGCAAGGCACATGACATGACATGGTGGGCACAGCACATTACATGGGGGCACTGCAATGCACATGACATGGTGGGCACAGCACATTACATGGGGGGCACTGCAAGGCACATGACATGACATGGTGGGCACAGCACATTACATGGGGGGCACTGCAATGCACATGACATGACATGGTCGGCACAGCACATTACATGGGGGGCACTGCAATGCACATGACATGACATGGTGGGCACAGCACATTACATGGGGGGAACTGCAAGGCACATGACATGGTGGGCACAGCACATTACATGGGGGGCAGTGGGCACAAGAGAGCACATTACATGGGGGGAAGCAGCAGTCTTTCCTCTAGCAAAATAAAACACCTCCCTAACAAATGTACTAACCTTATCTCAACAACAGTATGGGAGATATCCTTCCTCCCGGGCTCCTGCTGGTTAAGAGAACATCAGCGCCCCTCCCCCAGACACTGAGGATCTGTGTGAGTGTAACAGATCATGTGATAGGAGTCAGGAGGCATCGGCAGAGACAGGACTCGGCTGCACTGACACTTGTCTCCTCCATGTGTGCACAGAGGGCTCCTCTTCCTTCAGGAAGGCACACAGATATTCATAAGCCACTGCCATGGGCCTATATTGAGGGAGGGGCCTATATTGAGGGAGGGGCCTGGAGCTGCGGCTCCACCAGCCCCTATGTTAATCCGGCCCTGGCTGTAATGTATTGTTGGGTCTCAGCAATATAGATAAAAATCATTGAAAAAACCGGCATGGGTCCCCCCCCCCAGCCCATTACCAGGCCCTTTGCGTCTGGTATGAATGTTAAGGGGAACCCTGTGCCCAATTTTTTTTTTTAAATGGCATGGGGGTCCCCCCCAAAATCCATACCAGACCCTTATCTGAGCATGCAACCTGGCAGGCCACAGGAAAAGGGGGACAAGAGACAAGAGAGTGCCCCCCCTTCCTGAACCGTACCAGGCCACATGCCCTCAACATGGGGAGGGTGTTTTGGGGTTTGGATGGGGAGGTGTGGACGGGGCAGTGTGGATGGGCAGATGTGGATGGGACGGTGTGTGGACGGGGAGGTGTGGATGGGGCGGTGTGGATGGGGCGGTGTGGATGGGGCAGTGTGTGGATGGGGTGGTGTGGACGAGGAGGTGTAGACGGGGAGGTGTGGATGGGGAGGTGTGGATGGGGAGGTGTGGACGGGGAGGTGTGGACAGGGAGGTGTGGACAGGGCGGTGTGTGGATGGGGTGGTGTGGACGTGGTGGTGTAGACGGGGAGGTGTGGATGGGGAGGTGTGGACGAGGTGGTGTAGACGGGGAGGTGTGGGTGGGGAGGTGTGGACGGGGAGGTGTGGACAGGGCGCTGTGTGGATGGGTCGGTGTGGACGAGGAGGTGTGGACGGGGAGGTGTGGACGGGGAGGTGTGGATGGGGCGGTGTGGACGGGGCGGTGTGGGTCCCCCCCAAAACACAGTACCACAGCAAAATGACATTGCAAAAGGAAAAAATGTCATTTAAAATTGCTCGCGGCTGTAATGTATTGTTGGGTCTCGGCAATATAGATGAAAATCATTGAAAAAAACATCATGGGTTCCCCCCCAGCCCATTACCAGGCCCTTTGCGTCTGGTATGAATGTTAAGGGGAACCCTGCGCCCAAATTTTTTTTAAAAATGGCATGGGGGTCCCCCCAAAATCCATACCAGACCCTTATCTGAGCATGCAACCTGGCAGGCCGCAGGAAAAGGGGGACAAGAGACAAGAGAGTGCCCCCCCTTCCTGAACCGTACCAGGCCACATGCCCTCAACATGGGGAGGGTGTTTTGGGGTTTGGATGGGGAGGTGTGGATGGGGCAGTGTGGATGGGCAGGTGTGGATGGGACGGTGTGTGGACGGGGAAGTGTGGATGGGGCGGTGTGGACGGGGGCGGTGTGTGGATGGGGTTGTGTGGACGGGAAGGTGTGGATGGGGCGGTGTGTGGATGGGGTGGTGTGAACGAGGAGGTGTAGACGGGGAGGTGTGTATGGGAAGGTTTGTACGGGGAGGTTTGTACGGGGAGGTGTGGACGGGGTGGTGTGTGGATGGGGTGGTGTGCATGAGGAGGTGTAGACAGGGAGGTGTGGATGGGGCGGTGTGGATGGGAAGGTGTGGACGGGGCGGTGTGTGGATGGGGTGGTGTGGACGAGGAGGTGTAGACGGGGAGGTGTGGATGGGGCGGTGTGGATGGGGCGGTGTGGATGGGGTGGTGTGGACGAGGAGGTGTAGATGGGGAGGTGTGGATGGGGAGGTGTGGACGGGGCGGTGTGTGGATGGGGTGGTGTGGACGAGGTGGTGTAGACAGGGAGGTGTGGACGAGGTGGTGTAGACGGGGAGGTGTGGATAAGGAGGTGTGGACGGGGAGGTGTGGACGGGGCGGTGTGTGGATGGGACGGTGTGGACGAGGAGGTGTGGACGGGGAGGTGTGGACGGGGAGGTGTGGATGGGGCGGTGTGGGTCCCCCCCAAAACACCATGTCCCAGCATGTTGATGGGGACAAGCGCCGCATGCCCACAACCCTTGCCCCGTGGTTGTGGGGGTCTGCAGGGGGCTTATTAGAATCTGGAAGCCCCCCTTAACAAGGAGACCCCTAGATCCCAATAGCCATTCACCAAAAAAGTGTCAAAATGGTAAAAATGGCAGTAGACAATTTGGGACAATTCCTTTAAAAAAAAATGTCCCTCCTCTCTTTCTCTCCTCCCTCTCTCTCTATCTCCCTCTCTCCTCTCTCTCGTGTGGACGGGGCAGTGTAGACGGGAAGGTGTGGATGGGGCGGTGAGGATAGGTAGGAGCAAATGGGGAGGTGTGGATGGGGAGGTGTGGATGGGGAGGTGTGGATAGGGCGATGTGGACGGGATGTTGTGGATGGGGCAGTGTGGATTGGGAGGTGTGGATGGGGAGATGTGAATGGGGTGGTGTGGAAGGGAGGTGTGGACGGGGCGGTGTAGATGGAGAGGTTTGGATGGGGTGGTGTGGACGGGGAGGTGTGGACGGGGAGGTGTGGACGGGGAGGTGTTGACGGGGCGGTGTGGACGGGGCGGTGTGGACGGGGCTGTGTGGACGGGCCGGTGTGGACGGGCCGGTGTGGACGGGCAGGTGTGGATGGCGGTGTGTGAATGAGGTGGTGTGGATGGGGCAGTGTGGACGGGGAGGTGTGGATGGGGAGGTGTGGACGGGGCGGTGTGGATGGGCAGGTGTGGATATGACGGTGTGTGGACGGGGAAGTGTGGATGGGGGCGGTGTGGACGGGGGCGGTGTGGGGATGGTGTGGAAGGGGAGGTGTGGACGGGGAGGTGTGGATGGGCCGCTGTGGTAGGGAGGTGTGATTGGGAGGTGTGGACAGGGACGTGTGGACGGGGCGGTGTGGATGGGGTGGTGTGGACAGGACGGTGCGAAAGGGAGGTGTGGACGGGGAGGTGTGTGGATGGGGTGGTGTGAACGAGGAGGTGTAGACGGGGAGGTGTGGATGGGGAGGT
This sequence comes from Lithobates septentrionalis, assembly GCA_037952835.1. NCBI lineage: Eukaryota > Metazoa > Chordata > Amphibia > Anura > Ranidae > Lithobates > Lithobates septentrionalis. Next base: position 187,264 of record JBBDGP010004477.1, read on the forward strand.
TTGGACGGGGAGGTGTGGATGGGGCGGTGTGTGGATGGGGTGGTGTGGATGAGGAGGTGTAGACAGGGAGGTGTGGATGGGGCGGTGTGGATGGGAAGGTGTGGACGGGGTGGTTTGTGGATGGGGGGGTGTGGACGAGGAGGTGTAGATGGGGAGGTGTGGATGGGGCGGTGTGGATGGGGCGGTGTATGGATGGGTGGTGTGGACGAGGAGGTGTGGACGGGGCGGTGTGTGGATGGGGTGGTGTGAACGAGGAGGTGTAGACAGGGTGGTGTGGATGGGGCGGTGTGGATGGGAAGGTGTGGACAGGGTGGTGTGGACGAGGTGGTGTAGACGGGGAGGTGTGGATGGGGAGGTGTGGATGGGGAGGTGTGGACGGAGCAGTGTGTGAATGAGGCGGTGTGGACGAGGAGGTGTGGACGGGGAGGTGTGGACGGGGGGTTGTGGACGGGGCGGTGTGGACGGGGCGGTGTGGACGGGGCGGTGTGGACAGGGCGGTGTGGATGGGGCAGTGTGTATGGGGCAGTGTGTATGGGGCAGTGTGGATGGGGCAGTGTGGATGGGGCGGTGTGTGGATGGGGAGGTGTGGACGGGGCGGTGTGGACGGGGCGGTGTCGATAGAGAGGTGTGGATGGGGCGGTGTGTGGACGAGGGCAGTGTGTGGAGGGGGAGGTGTGGACGGGGCAGTGTGGAAGGGAGGTGTGGATGAGGAGGTGTGGACGGGGCGGTGTGGATGGGGTGGTGTGGACAGGAAGGTGCGAAAGGGAGGTGTGGATGGGGAGGTGTGGACGGGGAGGTGTGGATGTGGAGGTGTGGAAGGGGCGGTGCGTACGGGGTCGGTGCGTACGGGGTCGGTGCGGACGGGGTCGGTGCGGACGGGGTCGGTGCGGATGGGGAGGTGTGGACAAGGCGGTGTGGATGGGGAGGTGTGGACAGGAATCGGGCAGTGTGGACGGGGTCGGTGTGGATGGGTCGGTGTGGACGCGGTCGGTGTGGACGGGGCGGTGTGGATGGGATTACCCTTTGGGGCACTATTTACCATTTACTCTTTGCGTTGCTGACCCCCTCCATGCCGCACAGAGCCGGGCTCTCAGCACTGAATGTGAAGGTCTCCGTGTTCTGTGTGTTCTTCTCACTGCGAGGGCGGCTCTGCACATCCGTCCAGTAATACACTTTTATCTGATTGTATATTCAGAGTTCTCCTGAAGTTGTGCGAGTTCCATTTGAGCAAGCGCCATGTTTTATTCTGTTATGATAACCTAGAAATGCGTCACTTTAACTGCCGCCTTTCTTCTTCTGTCCTTCAGCGTCACTCAGTCCCAAGGAGATTCTGTTATCTGCTGAACATGAGACACTCATCACATCCAAGGCTGCACGTTACGCCACTCAGCCGTGTACAGGGGCTGTTAGAGAACAACCTATGCATATCTCTGGGGCGGTGTATGGATGGGTGGTGTGGACGAGGAGGTGTAGACAGGGTGGTGTGGATGGGGCGGTGTGGATGGGAAGGTGTGGACAGGGTGGTGTGGACGAGGTGGTGTAGACGGGAGGTGTGGATGGGGGAGGTGTGGATGGGGAGGTGTGGACGGGGAGGTGTGGACGGAGCAGTGTGTGAATGAGGCGGTGTGGACGAGGAGGTGTGGACGGGGAGGTGTGGACGGGGCGGTGTGGACGGGGCGGTGTGGACAGGGCGGTGTGGATGGGGCAGTGTGTATGGGGCAGTGTGTATGGGGCAGTGTGGATTGGGCAGTGTGGATGGGGCGGTGTGTGGATGGGGAGGTGTGGACGGGGCGGTGTGGACGGGGCGGTGTCGATAGAGAGGTGTGGATGGGGCGGTGTGTGGACGAGGGCAGTGTGTGGAGGGGGAGGTGTGGACGGGGCAGTGTGGAAGGGAGGTGTGGATGAGGAGGTGTGGGACGGGGCGGTGTGGATGGGGTGGTGTGGACAGGAAGGTGCGAAAGGGAGGTGTGATGGGGAGGTGTGGACGGGGAGGTGTGGACGGGGAGGTGTGGATGTGGAGGTGTGGAAGGGGCGGTGCGTACGGGGTCGGTGCGTACGGGGTCGGTGCGGACGGGGTCGGTGCGGATGGGGAGGTGTGGACAAGGCGGTGTGGATGGGGAGGTGTGGACAGGAATCGGGCAGTGTGGACGGGGTCGGTGTGGATGGGTCGGTGTGGACGCGGTCGGTGTGGACGGGGCGGTGTGGATGGGGCGGTGTGGATGGGATTACCCTTTGGGGCACTATTTACCATTTACTCTTTGCGTTGCTGACCCCCTCCATGCCGCACAGAGCCGGGCTCTCAGCACTGAATGTGAAGGTCTCCGTGTTCTGTGTGTTCTTCTCACTGCGAGGGCGGCTCTGCACATCCGTCCAGTAATACACTTTTATCTGATTGTATATTCAGAGTTCTCCTGAAGTTGTGCGAGTTCCATTTGAGCAGAAATGCGTCACTTTAACTGCCGCCTTTCTTCTTCTGTCCTTCAGAGTCACTCAGTCCCAAGGAGATTCTGTTATCTGCTGAAATGAGACACTCATCACATCCAAGGCTGCACGTTACGCCACTCAGCCGTGTACCAGGGGCTGTATAGGAACAACCTATGCATATCTCTCTCTCTCTCTCTCTCTCTCTCTCTCTCTCTCTCTCTCTCTCTCTCTCTCTCTCTCTCTCTCTCTCTCTCTCTCTCTCTCTCTCTCTCTCTCTCTCTCTCTCTCTCTCTCTCTCTCTCTCTCTCTCTCTCTCTCTTCTCTCTCTCTCTCTCTCTCTCTCTCTCTCTCTCTCTCTCTCTCTCTCTCTCTCTCTCTCTCTCTCTCTCTCTCTCTCTCTCTCTCTCTCTCATTTTATTGCCATTCACATTCTTAATATCTGCATAACTGAAAGTGTGTCCATTGCCTGAATACAGAAGTAATTTAGGTATGGAGCTAAAAGGTGTCCCTCTATCTCATCTCAAAAAGTTGGGAGCAATGCAGGTTGTGACTATTGGTCAGCTATGCTAGCATGTAGACAGGTGGAGGTTGCAGTATATCCTCCAAACTGAAGGTGGCACTGTGCTATTTCTTCAGACTGGCAGGCCATTGGAAGCCAAAGGTCTCCTGCTATGAGCTTCAGGCAGCCATCTTGGGGAGGACAGTAATACTTGTAGATGCTGGAATCCAACAAGATTTGGGCAGCCATCTTCACTGAGGATTCCATAGATAGAGGGAGCAACCATGGGAGTAAAATAGGGGTAGTGCCCCTACTGGTTAGGGAGGGAACGAGTAGGTATTCCCTTACAGGGTGTCACCTTAGTCAGCTTCCAGGAACACTGGTCTCCCACCTTCAGATGGATATCTAAAAGAACAATTGGGGATCCCAGTGTGACCAATGATGGGTGCTCAATCTGTGGCCCTACAGCTGCTGCAGAACTACAAGTCCCACCATGCCTCTGTCTTTGGGAGCCATGCTTGTAATGCTCAGCCTTGTAACCCATGTAATGTAGATTAAGAGAGGAAGGAATCTTTGAGGTCCAGCCTAGGGTGACAGCCATGGCGCCCTCCATAGATGCAATAAAGCATCTAAACGTTGTCACTCTATTACAGGAAGTGTGTTACTGGCAGGATCACTGGGTGAAAGTAAGGGAATAACTCATGCAACCACCACATCAAATGATAAGCGGCAATATAAGGTGTATTGGGGGGGGGGGGGAGGGACTCTTTTGCCGCTTTGCCCTAAATAGGTCAGGTAAATGTCTTCTTAAAGGGAACCAACCACTTTAATCTTCAAACTGCTTCAACGCCAGCATTATAGACTCAAACAATCAGAATCCGTTCTTCATAGACGGAGCCGTGTGATTTCTGCAGTCCGGAGGATACGAGGATCACAGGGAAATGTTACAATGTGGCCTTCACCAGATCCCAGGATGTTCCTCGCTGACCCTGAGCTGGAGATTAAAGAGTCCCAGCTCCCCCTCTCTGTCCTTGTGTGCCGAGATAAGAGAGATCCCAATATAGGCGAGGAAACAAACTGTAAAACCGCTCAATTCATACAAGAGATGGAAGGGCTTCTCTACAGTGAGAGTACAACCACCGGGATGGTATAATCTGGATATAGGACAACTTAGAACAATTATGTATCAATACATAGAACCAATATATAAGTAAGGATGTCAATATATGGATGATATCAATACATAGGGCCAATCAGTGGCAGCTGGTGCTGAATATTTTTTGGGGAGGGTGGAGGCAAACCAACACCAACGGGAGACGGACTGGAATGCAGAGACCCCCCCCCCCCCCCCCATCCACAGGACACGGACGGCAATACCTTAGAAAAGGAGGCAGATCAGGCAGGTATGGATCCAGGCTGCAGCTCCTCGCTCCTAGGCCATCGCTTCTCCTCCCGGGCCGAACAGGAAATGGGTCCTGACTGAGACTGGATTGGCCGCCAATTGGGTCTCAGGAACTGCTTCCTGATTGGCCGGGAAGAGAATCAGGAAGACCTCAGCGAATATTCATTCGCTATTGTCACACAAGTGGGGGGGCTCAGGGCGCAGTGCTCTGTGCCCTGAGCCCATCCTTTTTTTAAGCCAATTAGAGCCTCAGGTTCTAATCATGTACTTCAAAAAAGGAAAACCCCATTGAATCCCATATGTCCGACGCCCCGCATGTAGATCAGGGGGCCGAACGCATGAATGGGGGGGGGGGGGGGGCAGCGCCCGTGCGGCAACTATGGATGGGCCGCCACCACTGGGGCCAATACATAGTTAGACAGTGAATATCAGTATAGCATCAATATATACATTACATCAATATATACATTACATCAATATATAGGACCAATATGTAGATTAGTGGGAGGTCCTCTTTACAGTAAGCGTGCAACACTGTCTAATCTGGAAATAAGAAAAAACTTACAATTATGTATCAATATATAGAACCAATATATAGTGAATATTATTATATAGGGCCAATATATAGATTAGTGGGAGGTCTTCTTACAGTAAGAGTTCAACAACCAGGACTGTATAATCTGGAAAGAAGATAATTTAGAACAATTATGTATGAAAACATAGAACCAATGTATAGATAAAGATGTCAGTATATAGGATCAATATATAAATATCAGTATATAGGAACAATATGGAGATTGCGGCCGGGGGGGGTTCTTTACTGTAAGAGTACAACAACCAGGAAAACTTAGAGGAGATATAATAATCGTTCTCCATATTATCTGCTTCTCTTTAACACAACATTTTGGTCTAACAGAAAAGAGATGCATTGTGTGCCTTCTGCTGACACGGAAGTGGGGAACATTTTGTCATAGACCAGGGGTGTCAAACTCAATTCCATCGCTGGTCACATAAGCAGTATAGTTGCCCTCAAAGGGCCGTTTGTATCTGGGGCGTGCTACATACGGAGTGCAGGGTTCAGGGATTTGCTATGTACAGAGTGCAGGGTTCAGGGGGGTGCTATGTACAGAGTGCAGGGTTCAGGGGTGCGCTACATACAGAGTGAAGGGTTCAGGGGTGCGCTACGTACAGAGGGCAGGGTTCAGGGGTGTGCTACGTACAGAGTGCAGGGTTCAGGGGTGTGCTACGTACAGAGTGCAGGGTTCAGGGGTGTGCTATGTGCAGAATTCAGGGGTGTGCTATGTACAGAGTGCAGGGTTCAGGGGTGCGCTACGTAGAGTGCAGAGTTCAGGGGTGTGCTGTATGCACTGTGTAACATCTCATTTCCACACTTCCTCCTGGGTTCTGACCTTTGCACGCACCACCCTTCTCCCATCCCCCCCACCTCTGCACACATCTTCCTCCACATCCCTCACCCCCCCCCCCCCAACAGAAACCTCACATCTGTACTCTCTCATACCTGATGCAAGTTGGCATTTACAAGGATTCCTCTTTTCATGGCCACTATTGGGTGCCACAAGTCCTCAAAAGCCTGTCCTCAGGATGCAGCGGCTGGATGTAGATTAGAAGAACACACAGCAGCCGGAGCCATCGGGTACCTCCACCACTGACAGGCTATGCCGGGACGACCGCGCATGCGCTCAGCTGCACACAGATCCGGCATCGCTGGGGAGATTGAGGAGGATGAGGAGAGCAGAAAGTTTTTACTCCTAGACAAGCACAAACGCGTTAAGCTCCACACCCGGTTGTGCACCTCAATCACCAGCAGGTAAGACCTCAAAGGATGAAGGTCTGGCTGCACTTTTTGGAAATATCCCCCCTGGGATGGATGGATGGCTTAATCCAAGGCTCAGGAGAGAGGTTTCCAAATAGCTAGGGCAGTCCACAAGTATAACTCAGGAAGGGGCTAAAGGCAAAGAAGGGACTCAGATTGTAGTATTATGAAAATTCCAACATTTAATATGATCCAAACTAATTACAAAAGGCAGGTAAGAAATCGCATGTAAAACAGAAGCACGATTCACACTCCGAGGGGCATAATGTCGCCGCTGTTACTCCACTGACGTGTTTCATCCAACAGGACGTCATCAAAGGAGTAATGGAGTTCCCCTTGAGGACATCCTATGGGACGAAACGCGTCGGATGAAGCTACAGTGGTGACGTCATCACGTCTGCCGGGGTGTTGTGCTTCTTTGTGAGGAACTTTTCTTGGATTTGTATGTGTTTACAGTGCATCCGGAAAGTATTCACAGCGCTTCACTCTTTCCACACTTTATTATGTTACAGCCCTTTTCCAAAATGGATTAAATTCATTATTTTCTTCAACAATACCCCATAATGACAACGTGAAAGGAGTTTGTTTGAAATCTTTATTAAAAATAAAAAACAGAAAAACTCCCATGTACATAAGTATCACAGGCTCCTCCCATGTACATAAGTATCACAGACTCCTCCCATGTACATAAGTATCACAGACTCCTCCCATGTACATAAGTATCACAGACTCCCCCCATGTACATAGGTATCACAGGCTCCTCCCCAAGGCTGGGACAAGGTCATCCAGCGCCCAGGGCAAAGATGCCAAACTGCGCCCCCCTTTGCCTTAGAGTTGGGGTCAGGGTGCCCCCCGCCCCTGTAATAAACCATTGCGCCAGGGGCAGCCGCCCCTCCTGCCCACCCCTTGTCCCGGCCCTGCTCCTCCCATGTACATAAGTATCACAGACTCCTCCCATGTACATAAGTATCACAGACTCCTCCCATGTACATAAGTATCACAGGCTCCTCCCATGTACATAAGTATCACAGACTCCTCCCATGTACATAAGTATCACAGACTCCTCCCATGTACATAAGTATCACAGGCTCCTCCCATGTACATAAGTATCACAGACTCCCCCCATGTACATAAGTATCACAGGCTACTCCCCCGTACATAAGTATCACAGACTCCCCCCATGTACATAATTATCACAGGCTCCTCCCATGTACATAAGTATCACAGACTCCTCCCATGTACACAAGTATCACAGACTCCCCCCATGTACATAAGTATCACAGACTCCTCCCATGTACATAAGTATCACAGGCTCCTCCCATGTACATAAGTATCACAGGCTCCTCCCATGTACATAAGTATCACAGACTCCTCCCATGTACATAAGTATCACAGACTCCTCCTATGTACATAAGTATCACAGGCTCCTCCCATGTACATAAGTATCACAGGCTCCTCCCATGTACATAAGTATCACAGGCTCCTCCCCTGCGCACAAGTATCACAGGCTCCTCCCCTGCGCACAAGTATCACAGGCTCCTCCCCTGCGCACAAGTATCACAGGCTCCTCCCCTGCGCACAAGTATCACAGGCTCCTCCCCTGCGCACAAGTATCACAGGCTCCTCCCATTCACACAAGTATGAAAGGCTCCTCCCATGCACACAAGTATCACAGGCTCCTCCCATGCACACAAGTATCACAGGCTCCTCCCATGTACATAAGTATGACAGCTATTGCCATGACACCCAAAATTGAGCTCAGGTGCCTCCTGTTTCCACTGATCATCCTTGAGATGTTTCTACAACTTGATTGGAGTCCACCTGTGGTAAATTCAGTTGATTGGACATGATTTGGAAAGGCACACACCTGTCTATAGAAGGTCCTACAGTTAACAGTGCATGTCAGAGCACAAACCAGGCCATGAAGTCCAAGAAATTGTCTGTAGACCTCGGAGACAGGATTGTATGGAGGCACAGATCGGGGGAAGGGTACAGAAACATTTCTGCAGCATTGAAGGTCCCAATGAGCACAGTGGCCCCCATCATCTGTAAATGGAAGAAGTTTGCAACCACCAGGACTCTTCCTAGAGCGAGCTGCATTGAGCGATCGGAGGAGAAGGTCCTTAGTCAGGGAGGTGACCAAGAACCTGATGGTCACTCTGACAGAGCTCAGCATTTCTCTGTGGAAAGAGGAGAACCTTCCAGAAGAACAACCATCTCTGCAGCACTGCACCAATTAGGCCTGTATGGTAGAGTGACCAGACGGAAGCCACTCCTCAGTAAAAGGCACATGACAGGCCACCTGGAGTTTGCCAAAAGGCACCTGAAGGACTCTCAGACCATGAGAAACAAAATTCTCTGCTCTGATGAAGCAAAGATTGAACTCTGGCCTGAATGTCAAGCGTCATGTCTGGAGGAAACCAGGCACCGCTCATCACCTGGCCAATACCATCCCTATAGTGAAGCATGGTGGTGGCAGCATCTTGCTGTGGGGATGTTTTTTAGTGACAGGAACTAGGAGACTAGTCAGGATCGAGGGAAAGATGAATGCAGCAATGTACAGAGACATCCTCGATGAAAAACTGCTTCAGAGAGCTCTGGACCTCAGACTGGGGCGAGGGTTCATCTTCCAACAGGACAACGACCCTAATCACACAGCCAAGATAACAAAGGAGTGGCTACGGGACAACTCTGTGAATGTCTCTGAGTGGCCCAGCCAGAGTCCAGACTTGAACCCGATTGAACATCTCTGGAGAGATCTGAAAATGGCTGTGCACCGACACTCCCCATCCAACCTGATGGAGCTTGAGAGGTCCTGCAAAGAAGAATGAGAGAAACTGCCAAAAAATCGGTGTGCCAAGCTTGTAGCATCATACTCAACAAGACTTGAGGCTGTAATTGGTGCCAAAGGAGCTTCACCAAAATATTGAGCAAAGGCTGTGATACTTATGTACATGGGAGGAGCCTGTGATACTTATGTACATGGGAGGAGCCTGTGATACTTATGTACATGGGAGGAGCCTGTGATACTTATGTACATGGGAGGAGCCTGTGATACTTATGTACATGGGAGGAGCCTGTGATACTTATGTACATGGGAGGAGCCTGTGATACTTATGTACATGGGAGGAGCCTGTGATACTTATGTACATGGGAGGAGCCTGTGATACTTATGTACATGGGAGGAGCCTGTGATACTTATGTACATGGGATTTTTTGTTTTTTTTATTTTTTAATAAATTTGCAAAGAATTCAAACAAACTTCTTTCACGTTGTCATTATAGGGGATTTTTGGTAGAATTTTGGATGAAAATAATGAATTTATTCCATTTTGGAATAAGGCTGTATCATAACAAAGCAACAAGGTCTGGCAGGCTGGATTTGGTTATAGGAGGTTCGGCCTCACTTGGTATTAAATCGAATAGCCAACATTTATTATATTGCAGCCTACCTATTCTTGTATTTGGTGGCTGCATTTGTTTTCTTTTTTAGACTCTCTTTCTTTTATTTTTCACCTGATGATCCGGCCAGTAAGTCAGAGGCCGTCCTGCAGATGTAGCAGTTAGAGGGTTGAGACAAACCATTCACCTCTGGCAGGGGGTGCTTACAATGCTCAGCTTTTATTGATGTTAAACCTTTTTCCCAAAAGGAAAAAAATAAATAAAAAACTGTAACTGATTATGAAGTGTGAGCTGGAGCTCTGCTTCTATTTGTTAGTGTATCTAAATCTGCTAGTCCATCTAACACTCCCCCCCCCCCAGACTGACAATGCGGCTGTCCAAAGCTGTCCCCTGTGCTTCTAATACAGGAGGTGTGTTACTGGCCAGATCACTAGGTGAAAACAGAAGGGGGGGGGGGAGCCTAAAAAGAAAATAAATGCAGCCGCCACATCTAACGATTGGTAAGCTGCAGTATGACATTTTTGGTGTCGCTTCAAGTTCCAGTTACGTTTTGATGTAAAAAAAAAAAAAAAAAAAAAGAAAAAATTATATATATTTATTAATATATTTTTTTTTTCTATGATCACCGGCTCAATCTATACTGCAATATATGCTCCATTTACTTCATTCCTTATGAATAACATTCAGCCTGGAGAGAAAGTAGCCAACCAACAGAGATTTGGTTCCAGTATGGGGACAGTCCCTCCAAATCCGGGACAGTCCTTCCGAACCCGGGACAGTCCCTCCAAATCTGGGACAGTCCCTCCAAATCCGGGACAGTCCTTCCGAACCCGGGACAGTCCCTCCAAATCTGGGACAGTCCCTCCAAATCCGGGACAGTCCTTCCGAACCCAGGACAGTCCCTCCAAATCCGGGACAGTACTTCCGAACCCGGGACAGTTCAGAGGCGATTGCTGAACTACATCCCATGTAATAAAATGAAAAAGGAAAGACACGACACCGCCATGTTGATTTCCACCTTTTATTTGATCACCTTGCAGAGCCAGATTGGTCTCCGGGGTCGGATAGCAGTAGAAAGATTTGGAATAATTGTGCAAGCATGATGGTGAGGTCTGGACGTCTGTCTGGATGAGGTAAGAGGCCGGTGCTGGTTTCCTGTCGCCGTGACGAGGGGGTGGAGCGAAGTGTGAACAATACCCTACGCAGTACTGTCAGGGCTGTGCGATCTTTGATGTCATTGGGTGACAGAATCAGGGGCCCGTTCAGACCTTGGCATCCCGGGGCGTTGCAGTAAACCCATGTGCCTTAACACTTGATTTTTTTGCGTTTAGGTTGCCCGTTTATATGAAAGGACTGGCAACACCGAAATGTCCAAAAAACAGAAACCGGCATATATCATTTTTGACAACGCAGCATGTCACAACGCACGGCAAAGCATCACTGTGCATTGTGGTGTGCCGCAACGCGCAATGTACGTAATGCAATGCACAGCAGAAAAGTGTTTTGGCCCTTTAACTCCCATTCACACTATGTGGCGTGGCGTGCAGGCACGTCATCATGCTGGCGTGCACAGGGCACCCCATTCATTTCATGGGCCTCTCCTCGGCACGGCAAACAAGATCATGCACATTTTTGAGCTTTTTACGTTTCACCTCACATTTTGGCGTGCATTTTTAAGAACGTCTTGCTTGTCGCATTTCAGGGTGCGGTTAACAATCAGTGGCATCGGCGCACGTTTTTAGCGTGTTTTGTGAACATGTGCAAAGTTTGCACAAAAACGTTATTCTCACGTAGACCAGGGGTCTCCAAACTTTTCTAAACAAAGGGCCAATTTACTAAATTTGGGGGGCTGAACTGTGGCTAATAGGAGTAGAAAATGTCCTATCTTTGTTGTCAATGGAAGGAACAGTGCCCCATCATTGGTGTCAGTGGGAGGAATAGTGCCCCATCATTGGTGTCAGTGGGAGGAATAGTGCCCCATCATTGGTGTCAGTGGGAGGAATAGTGCCCCATCATTGGTGTCAGGGGGAGGAATAGTGCCCCATCATTTGTGTCAGTGGGAGGAATAGTGCCCCATCATTGAAGTCAGTGGGAGGAATAGTGCCCCGTCATTGGTGCCAGTGGCAGGAATAGTGCCCCATCATTGGTGTCAGTGGGAGGAAAAGTGCCCCATCATTGGTGTCAGTGGGAGGAATAGTTCTCCATCGTTGGTGTCAATGGGAGGAATAGTGCCCCATCATTGGTGTCAGTGAGAGGAATAGTGCCCCATCATTGGTGTCAGTGGGAGGAATAGTGCCCCATCATTGGTGTCAGTGAGAGGAATAGTGCCCCATCATTGGTGTCAGTGGGAGGAAAAGTGCCCCATCATTGGTGTCAATGGAAGGAGTTGTGCCCCATCACTGGTGTCAGTGGGAGGAAAAGTGCCCCATCATTGGTGTCAATGGAAGGAGTTGTGCCCCATCACTGGTGTCAGTGGGAGGAATAGTGCCCCATCGTTGGTATCAGTGGGAGGAATAGTGTCCCATCATTGATGTCAGTGGGAGGAATAGTGCCCCATCATTGGTGTCAATGGAAGGAGTTGTGCCCCATCGTTGGTATCAGTGGGAGGAATAGTGCCCCATCATTGGTGTCAATGGAAGGAGTTGTGCCCCATCGTTGGTGTCATTAGGAGAAATTGGGCCTTTTTGATGGTGTCAGTGGATGGGATACTCCAAGGGCCAGGTAAAGGCAAGCAAAGGGCTGCTTTCGGCCCCTGGGGACGCAGTTTGGAGACCCCTGACCTAGATACCAAAAAAAATGCGTAAAATTAAAAAAAAGTAGTTTAGGATGAAGGTCTGCTTATGGCCCCAATCACAGCTGAGCGCAGCAGAAAGGCGCAATCACTTTTTGTTTGCGCGTTTTTCACGCACATCGCGCCTAAGGGAGCCTATTCATTTAAACGAGCCGCCCTATGTACAACAAATGCCCCAAAGAGGCATCAGAACCTTTTCTAGTCATGGAGCATCGGGCATTTTTTCGGGGCACATTTATAGCACATTTTGTCCCACTTTTGCAGAGCGTTACCAAAACGCGCGTTATGCTGTGCGGTTAGGAAAATGCGCAGGTGTGAACGCTGCCTTAAGGTGTTAGGGCCGTCACCCAGTTTCCGCTGCGACGCGTTTCGGCGTGTTACCACGATGCATGCATACTTGCATTAGCACACCGATTGCCATTCCTTTAGAACAGCACCCAATACACTCAGTACCGGGACTGGGAGAACCAATGCCCAGGGGCAAGGATCCATCCTGTGTCCGTTCCTTGCCCCCTTGCTGCGCTGCGCCTGGGGCAGCTGCCCCTCCTGCCCAACCCTTGTCCCGGCCCTTAATACACTAGAGCGAGGCCCACACCATGTGCATGTCGGGAATGTGCGCAAAATGATGTGTTTTCCTAACATGCACAGAAACGCGCCCGTCCATTAAGGGCCGCCCCCCCAATCCATGCGGGGGGGGGTTTGAAGCACCGCTTAGAGCTGCAAAATAGGCTTCAAAATAGGGTGGGATCGGGGAGCAGAGAATGCGAAACGAGCCCACCCAGGTGTGTTACAATAGCGAATGAATATTTGCTATTTTAACACTGATCCTCCTCCCGGCCAATCAGGAAGTGGGTTGTGAGACCAGTCACCCGATTGGCTGAAAGGACAGGTGACCCTATTGGATGCCTAGGTGGAGGGGAGGAGTCGCACGGCCGCAGCTATGGCGGAAAGGACACAGTAGCCACTGCCTGATACCCGCCGCCCGATGCCGCTGCCCTGTGCCCGTCTCCTGATGCCCAATACCGCTGCCTGCCGCCTGATGCTGTTGCCCGATAGCCGTCGCCTGATGCCTGATTCCGCTGCCCGCCACCTAGACGGGGTAAGACAGCGAGCGGACGGGGGGGGGGGGGGGGGGTGTTCTGGGTTTGTTTGTTTTTTTTTTGCCACCCCCCAAAAAAAAAAGAACAAAAAAACACCAGCCGCCACTGGCGCTGCCTTTTAGCAGATACGCGGCGGTGCCATTAAATGTCAACGGCCTTCCCACGTATCTGCTTTTCTTTTTTTTGCGGCACGATTTTGTAAAAAAGAGTCAAGGACTCCCCCCCCCCCCCCCCTCCCCGCATTTTATGCGTATAGCGCCGCCCTTTGAAACAAATGTGCTGCAATACGCTCGACCCGCGGGAACGCGCGTGCCTGCCGTCGCACCCGTGTATAGCGCGTACGCAGCCTTAGGCAGTGCAGCTGTCGCAGCGCGCCACACCTCGCATGGATGCGGCGGCATGGGTTGTGGCGAGCTGCATTTGCCAAAAGCGGCACCCGTCTGGTTTCTGGGCGTTTTCGGTGCACTACCAGCCCACGTGCGTTAATACCGCGGGACGCCAAAATCTGACGGGGCCCTTCTAGTTCTTAGAAGAGGTTTGCAGAATAAGAAGAGAAGAGAATGCGGTTGTGCGGCGGAGTTTTCTATTTTACGTATTAATTGGTATTAATTAGTCTCCACCCCCCCCCCCCCCCATCTGTTTCTATAAAAGAGGACCTGTCCTACAATCACATGGGCTCAGATCCACCCTATCGCAAGGAACTTGGCGTAATAATCCACCTATCAAAGTTCGAATTCACAATTAACACTGGATCCCCGGTTATTGGAGGGGGGCGGGGTTTCTTCCAGCTCCTGCACAGCGCTTGGCGCCGCCGTCTAAAGTTTGGAGAACTGAACGAGGTTTCGGTTGATCTCGGAAACGTTGCGGCAACCTAAATAAAAGAGAGACAGACAATGAGTTATGAGGTCATCTACAGTTCACGATGGGACCAAGGACAGTCCTTTAGGATTAGCATATGACAATTATTTTTTTTTTCTTTTTTTTTTTAAATACGCGAATTTGCGCGTATCTAAAAAAAAAAAAAAATCTATAAAGACTACATCATGGAATTTTTTTTCCGTAAAAAATCTAAATGTTTTCAGGATATTTTCTTGAATCAAATTTTATCCCCCCCCCCAAAAAAAATGTGAATAGAGAAAAATACCCCATTATGGCCACTAGATGGACTTGAGGGAGCATATTGCATTCCTATGAAGCTCAGCACCATCTAGTGGCCATAATGGGGTATTTTCCCCATTCACACTTTAATTTTTTTTTTTTTTTTTTTTAAGGAATTACATTCGATCTGCAGAGAATATAGTCATTCGATTCACCCCATTCTCAAATAACTTATTTACATGCAGTTTGGATGGAAGAATAGCTACTTTTTTTAATAAATACATCTCCAAGTGTCACTTACCTTCCCCGTCCCCTCGCCACCAGGCTCCTTCTCTCCCTTGGGCAGGTTTTCCTGCAGTGTCACAGTAGATGACATCATCAGAGACTGATGTGACCGGCTCAGCGATCTCTGTACAGCACTCCGGTATATGTCAGAGCTATATAAATGTATAATAATAATAGTGTGCGACTGGGGGGGGGGGGGGCATTAGAGTGTAAGCTCCTCTGGTACAGAGATGGATATGACTGGCTCAGTGATCTCTGTACAGCACTGCGGTATATGTCAGAGCTATATAAATGTATAATAATAATAGTGTGCGACTGTGCGGGGGGGGGGGGGGGGGGGTGACGACATTAGAGTGTAAGCTCCTCTGATACAGAGACTGGTGTGACTTGTTCAGTGATCTCTGTACAGCGCTGCAGTATATGTCATAGCTATATAAATGTATAATAATAATAATAGTGTGTGACTGGGGGGGGGGGCATTAGAGTGTAAGCTCCTCTGGTACAGAGATGGATATGACTGGCTCAGTGATCTCTGTACAGCGCTGCGGGTATATGTCAGAGCTATATAAATGTATAATAATAATAGTGTGCGACTGTGCGGGGGGGGGGGGGGGGGGTGACGACATTAGAGTGTAAGCTCCTCTGATACAGAGACTGGTGTGACTTGTTCAGTGATCTCTGTACAGCGCTGCAGTATATGTCATAGCTATATAAATGTATAATAATAATAATAGTGTGTGACTGGGGGGGGGGGGGGGCATTAGAGTGTAAGCTCCTCTGGTACAGAGATGGATATGACTGGCTCAGTGATCTCTGTACAGCACTGCGGTATATGTCAGAGCTATATAAATGTATAATAATAATAGTGTGCGACTGTGGGGGGGGGGGGGGGGGTGACGACATTAGAGTGTAAGCTCCTCTGATACAGAGACTGGTGTGACTTGTTCAGTGATCTCTGTACAGCGCTGCAGTATATGTCATAGCTATATAAATGTATAATAATAATAATAGTGTGTGACTGGGGGGGGGGGGCATTAGAGTGTAAGCTCCTCTGGTACAGAGATGGATATGACTGGCTCAGTGATCTCTGTACAGCGCTGCGGTATATGTCATAGCTATATAAATGTATAATAATAATAATAGTGTGTGACTGGGGGGGGGGGGGACATTAGAGTGTAAGCTCCTCTTGTACAGTGACTGATGTGGCCCCATGAATTCTAATGGTTGCTCACCATCCAGCTAGGGTTGCCACCTTTTCTTCGAGCCAAACCCGAACACTTCAGCGGGACTTGGCATTTTTTTTGTAGCATACATTATAAGATTGTAAAATACCCGGGACACCTCTGTGTGTCCTAGGGGAATAGTAATGCGGCACGCGCAGCAGTGAACAGTGGGTGTAGACAATTGCATATAGCGCAGGCGTGCATAATGTACAATATAGTGTATATGTAGTGTGTAATGTTTGGTGGGAGCCTCCCAGTGTAATATTGGGGGGTGGGGGGAGGTCTCCTGGTGTGTATATGTATGTATGTGTATAGACAGATAGATAGATAGATAGATAGATAGATAGATAGATAGATAGATAGATAGATAGATAGATAGATAGATAGATAGATAGATAGATAGATAGATAGATAGATAGATAGATGAGTATGGTGGGGAGGGGGGGGGGGGGTGGTGAGGACTGTATGTATGTGTATAGGGGAACTCTGATGTAAGGGGGGCTCTGGTGACGAGATCACCTTATATCCGAGTCCACTGCATTCCCCTTTACATCAGAGTTCCTGTTTATGTAATTGTCCACAGAGTTCTAACTTGCATTTAAAATGGAAACTCTAATGTGGGGGGGACTCTGGTCACCATAGAGCACCTTCCACAGAGTGAATGCACTAAGGCAAGGTGGGGGTTACTGATATAAGAGGTAACCTTTATATCAGTGCCCCTTTACCTTACTGCATTCACTGCCCCCTACACCAGGGATCCCCCCTTCAGACTGGCCTTGCTACACTGTCACTGACCACCACTCAGGTGCATCGTGCAGGGCTCGGTCAGATGGTTCTCTTTGGGCCCCAGCTTGGTGGCTCTCCTTTCATCCTATATTACACTACGAGACTGTGCGGCCATAATACAAGAGATGATCAGAGGCTAAAGACACAATACAAAAAAATTGTCAGAGACTGCAGACATAGTACAGGAGATGGTAAGAAACTGCATACATGATACAGGAGATGGTCAGAGACTGCAGACATGGTACAAAAGATGGTCAGAGACTGCAGACATGGTACAAAAGACGGTCAGAGACTGCAGACATGGTACAAAAGACGGTCAGAGACTGCAGACATGGTACAGGAGATGGTCAGAGATTGCAGACATAGAGTGTGCGGCCATAATACAAGAGATGATCAGAGTCTACAGACTTGATACAAAAGATGGTCAGAGACTGCAAACATACTACAGGAGATGGCCAGAGACTGCAGACAAAGTACAGGAGATGGTAAGAAACTGCAGATATAGAACAGGAGATGGTAAGAAACTGCATACATGATACAGGAGATGGTCAGAGAGTGTGCAGACATGGTACAAAAGATGATCAGAGACTGCAGACATAGTACAGGAGATGGTCAGAGACTGCAGACATGATACAGGAGATGGTCAGAGACTGCAGACATGATACAGGAGATGGTCAGAGACTGCAGACATGATACAAGAGATGGTCAGAGACTGCAGCCATAGTACAGGAGATGGTCAGAGACTGCAGATATAGTACAGGAGATGGTCAGAGTGTGTGCCGTTATAATACAAGAGGTGATCAGAGTCTACAGACATGGTACAAAAGATGGTCAGAGACTGCAGATATAGTACAGGAGATGGTCAGAGACTGCAGACATAGTACAGGAGATGGTCAGAGACTGCAGACATAGTACAGGAGATGGTCAGAGACTACAGACATGATACAAGAGATGGTCAGAGACTGCAGCCATAGTACAGGAGATGGTCAGAGACTGCAGACACAGTACAGGAGATGGTCAGAGACTGCAGACATAGTACAGGAGATGGTCAGAGACTGCAGCCATAGTACAGGAGATGGTCAGAGACTGCAGCCATAGTACAGGAGATGGTCAGAGACTGCAGACATGATACAAGAGATGGTCAGAGACTGCAGCCATAGTACAGGAGATGGTCAGAGACTGCAGACACAGTACAGGAGATGGTCAGAGACTGCAGACACAGTACAGGAGATGGTCAGAGACTGCAGACATAGTACAGGAGATGATCAGAGACTGCAGACATAATACAGGAGATGGTCAGAGACTGCAGACATGATACAGGAGATGGTCAGAGACTGCAGACATGATACAGGAGATGGTCAGAGACTGCAGACATGATACAAGAGATGGTCAGAGACTGCAGACATATTACAGGAGATGGTCAGAGACTGCAGATATAGTACAGGAGATGGTCAGAGACTGCAGACATAGTACATGAGATGGTCAGAGACTGCAGATATAGTACAGGAGATGGTCAGAGACTGCAGACATAGTACAGGTGATGATCAGAGACTGCAGATATAGTACAGGAGATGGTCAGAGACTGCAGACATAATACAGGAGATGATCAGAGACTACAGACATAATACAGGAGATGATCAGAGACTGCAGACATAATACAGGAGATGATCATAGACTGCAGACATAATACAGGAGATAATCAGAGACTGCAGACATACAACAGGAGATGATCAGAGACTCCAGACATGGTACAGGAGATGATCAGAGACTGCAGACATGATACAAGAGATGGTCAGAGACTGTACACATATTACAGGAGATGGTCAGAGACTGCAGATATAGTACAGGAGATGGTCAGAGACTGCAGACATACAACAGGAGATGATCAGAGACTCCAGACATGGTACAGGAGATGGTCAGAGACTGCAGACATGATACAAGAGATGGTCAGAGACTGCAGACATATTACAGGAGATGGTCAGAGACTGCAGATATAGTACAGGAGATGGTCAGAGACTGCAGATATAGTACAGGAGATGGTCAGAGACTGCAGACATAGTACATGAGATGGTCAGAGACTGCAGATATAGTACAGGAGATGGTCAGAGACTGCAGACATAGTACAGGAGATGATCAGAGACTGCAGATATAGTACAGGAGATGGTCAGAGACTGCAGACATAGTACAGGAGATGGTCAGAGAGTGTGCGGTTATAATACAAGAGGTGATCAGAGTCTACAGACATGGTACAAAAGATGGTCAGAGACTGCAGATATAGTACAGGAGATGGTCAGAGACTGCAGACATAATACAGGAGATGATCAGAGACTACAGACATAATACAGGAGATGATCAGAGACTGCAGACATAATACAGGAGATGATCATAGACTGCAGACATAATACAGGAGATAATCAGAGACTGCAGACATACAACAGGAGATGATCAGAGACTCCAGACATGGTACAGGAGATGATCAGAGACTGCAGACATGATACAAGAGATGGTCAGAGACTGTACACATATTACAGGAGATGGTCAGAGACTGCAGATATAGTACAGGAGATGGTCAGAGACTGCAGACATACAACAGGAGATGATCAGAGACTCCAGACATGGTACAGGAGATGGTCAGAGACTGCAGACATGATACAAGAGATGGTCAGAGACTGCAGACATATTACAGGAGATGGTCAGAGACTGCAGATATAGTACAGGAGATGGTCAGAGACTGCAGATATAGTACAGGAGATGGTCAGAGACTGCAGACATAGTACATGAGATGGTCAGAGACTGCAGACATAATACAGGAGATGATCAGAGACTACAGACATAATACAGGAGATGATCAGAGACTGCAGACATAATACAGGAGATGGTCAGAGACTGCAGACATAATACAGGAGATGATCAGTGACTGCAGACATACAACAGGAGTGATCAGAGACTCCAGACATGGTACAGGAGATGATCAGAGACTGCAGACATAATACAGGAGATGATCAGAGACTCCAGACATAGTACAGGAGATGATCAGAGACTCCAGACATGGTACAGGAGATGATCAGAGACTGCAGACATAATACAGGAGATGATCAGAGACTCCAGACATGGTACAGGAGATGATCAGAGACTGCAGACATACCCTGTTTCCCCGAAAATAAGACCTAGCGTGATTGTCGGTGATGGCTACAATATAAGCCCTACCCCCCAAATAAGCCCTACCCTGTTTCCCCGAAAATAAGCCCTACCCTGAAAAGAAGACCTACAAGGACTTTAACTAGGGCTTATTTGGGGGGTAGGGTTTATATTGCAGCCATCACCGACAATCACGCTAGGTCTTATTTTCGGGGAAACAGGGTAGTACAGGAGATGATCAGAGACTCCAGACATAGTACAGGAGATGATCAGAGACTCCAGACATAGTACAGGAGATGATCAGAGACTGCAGACATAGTACAGGAGATGGTCAGAGACTCCAGACATAGTACAGGAGATGATCAGAGACTCCAGACATAGTACAGGAGATGGTCAGAAACTCCAGACATAGTACAGGAGATGGTCAGAGACTGCAGACATGATACAGGAGATGGTCAGAGACTCCAGACATAGTACAGGAGATTGTCAGAGACTGCAGACATAATTGGGCTGAAATTGCACCCGGGTCACATATGAATCGCACAGAACGCACATCGTGTTCCTGTGTTTTCATAGTGTGAACCCACCCTGTGACCTGGAACCCACACTTTTCTCCACTAACTTGCTTGGAAGGGGGGCACTTGTATGGGCACAGAGAGCAATTTTCCACATCTCCTGTGGGGTGCCAAGGGCCACCCGCTCTGTGGCAGACATCATCTCTTTAATATTTGGGGGAGAGGATATGTGCTAAGGGGGGTGGATTTCATATCCAAGCCCCCTTGTAGCACAGGTATTAAAGTGCCCCCTAGAAGATATCCCCCCCATTGCTCAAAGTGAACTGTAGGCTAGTTCCCCCCTCACCCTCTTGTTCATGCCCCCCATCCTCTTGAAGACTCACTGTGGATTAGTTCAGATAGATTATCTCAGTCCAGCAGCGTTGTCGGCAGCGTTGTCGGCAGCGTGGTGAGCCTTCTCCTCCCCTCCTCCTCCTCTGTGTACACAGGAAAACAACACAGCAGCAGGAGGAGGAGGGGAGGGTTCACTCCACAGCACTCTCTCTGCACTGTGTATGTGTCCTGCAGCTGGGGACAGCGGGGAGAGATGTCGGGTCTGCCCTGCCATGAAAAGTGGAGCTCAAAGGCGGCGTGTGGGAACAAAGATACCCCGCATAACTGCAGCATTCCATTACTATGATTCGCCGGGGAAGTTAATTAGAGGGCCGCCTGTGTAGGCAAGGCACGCCGCACAGGGAGCCACAGGCTGGTCTGAATAATGTGCCCGGGTCTCAGGCAGCCAGAGACCCGGACACATGTTTCAAAACCCGTACTGTCCGGGTGAATCCCGGACAGGTGGCAACCCTACATCCAGCAGCTTTTCATTCCAAAAAAAAATGTTTAAAGGTCCATTCAGTTCCACTCCAACCGTGAGCTCTAGTTTTTACGAATGGATAACATTCGACCTGTAGTGCCCCAGCAACTGTGAGCTCGACCCGGAATCCCAGCCAGGCTCACTTACCGCTTGACTGCCAGCTTGCACATGACCGGCCCTCCCTCCACACAGCAATAAGAACTGGCTTAGGAAGGAAAGATGTCCACAAAACACGACCAGCTGAAGCCCTGGAAGGTATATATGGGGGTTATATAAGGTTGTATATGGGGCCCTATGATTTGTAATGGTGGCCCTGGGACTGCACCTGGACCTTCTGCTCATGCAGTACTTCTCTCTTTTCATAGCAGACACCCCTCCTCAAGGCCGGCACACGCAAAACACACGTCGGGGTTTATTTATAAAACATTTGCCGCACAAATATCAGAAATATTCATGCCAACTGAGCTAAACTTCGGAGTATTCTTCCTATAAATTCTAGTTAATAAAGGAATCATCAGCTCCATCTACTGGCCAAAATGCAGTAATGTTTTCTGAAATAACTTGATGAGAAAATATTCAGCATTTTGGCCACTAGATGGCGCCAATGATACAGCTGTTAATTAATGTAGCATAATAACAGTGTGGGGGGAGGGGACATTAGAGTGTAAGCTCCTCTGGTTCAGAGACTGATGTGACCGTCTCGGTGTTCTCTGTACAGCACTGCGGTATATGTCAGCGCTATATAAATGCATAATAATAATAAAAGTGTGGTAACTGATGCCACAATCTTACCTGAGAGAGCCATGGACAAGCGAAATTCATCGGTCAGAATTTGCAGCACCCCCCGGACGCCCTCTTCTCCCTAACAGTAAAAAAGGGGGTAGAAACACATGACATTCAATTTAAAGCCCCCCTAAATCAGGCATTACACTAAATGGTGGACCCAGGTCCGGAATCCGGACCGAGTCACTGTCCCATCCGGACCACGGTGGGGGCTGCCATTTAGGAGCCGGTTCTTCACCTCACACACCCCGCAGCACAGCGGAGAGTGGGAGGCAGGACAGCTCTAGACACAGAGCGGGGAGGCACAGTCGCTTTGGATTTAGGTGGGGAAGTGAACTTTTTTAAGTGAACCAACAGGTGATTGGTTGCTAGGATGGAGGGCGGTCCTAGCAACCAATCACCTGCTAGCTCACTTGAAAAGTTAACTCCGGCAGCTCCCGCCCTCCATCCAAAGCAGCTGTGGATCCTGCTCTCAGCTCTGTGTTCCCAAAGGAGGCACGAAAGTGAAGGGGCACAGATACACAGGCTCTGGATGGACAGTTGGATAAAAGGTTCTATATTTAGAATGTATCCGGTCTATAAACCAGAGGCTCTGGATGGACAGTTGGATAAATGGCTCTATATTTAGGATGTATCCGGTCTATAAACCAGAGGCTCTGGATGGACAGTTGGATAAATGGTTCTATATTTAGGATGTATCCGGTCTATAAACCAGAGGCTCTGGATGGACAGTTGGATAAATGGTTCTATATTTAGGATGTATCTGGTCTATAAACCAGAGGCTCTGGATGGACAGTTGGATAAATGGTTCTATATTTAGGATGTATCCGGTCTATAAACCAGAGGCTCTGGATGGACAGTTGGATAAATGGTTCTATATTTAACATGTATCCAGTCTATAAACCAGAGGCTCTGGATGGACAGTTGGATAAATGGTTCTATATTTAGGATGTATCCAGTCTATAAACCAGAGGCTCTGGATGGACAGTTGGATAAATGGCTCTATATTTAGGACGTATCTGGTCTTTAAACCAGAGGCTCTGGATGGACAGTTGTATAAATGGTTCTATATTTAGGATGTATCCGGTCTATAAACCAGAGGCTCTGGATGGACAGTTGGATAAATGGCTCTATATTTAGGATGTATCTGGTCTATAAACCAGAGGCTCTGGATGGACAGTTGGATAAATGGCTCTATATTTAGGATGTATCCGGTCTATAAACCAGAGGCTCTGGATGGACAGTTGGATAAATGGTTCTATATTTAGGATGTATCTGGTCTTTAAACCAGAGGCTCTGGATGGACAGTTGGATAAATGGTTCTATATTTAGGATGTATTCAGTCTATAAACCAGAGGCTCTGGATGGACAGTTGGATAACTGGTGCTATTTATAGAATGTACCTGGTCCAGTGGTCTATAAACCATGTACAAATTTCAATATTCGACAATGAATGTACACACACCTTGTAGGCAAGACCCCACACAATGGGCCGTCCAATGAACACACACTTTGCTCCCAGGGCCAAGGCCTTCAGGACATCACTTCCTGTCCGTATGCCGCCATCTATGTACACCTCAATCCGCCCCTGGACCGCCTCTACGATCTCGGAAAGAGCATCGATCTGTGAAAAAGGTTTGGACAGCCCCAGAAACGTGACAGAAACAGTCAGTAAAGACCCCTTTATTATATTCATTAGCTTTACTGAGCAGAATCAGAAATCCCAACACAGGCACCCCCTGCAATGTCTGTAGGTTTACTGCACTAGAAGGACTGCGCCTTTCCTCAATAAGTCACCGGGACGGGTCATGGGACTATAGTGCAGCCAGGGCCTTCCACCTACAGTTCTGCAATGAGCAATGCCCAAGCATCTTTCTGATTGGACCGGTCACACTCCCCTCTCCTCCATACCAGTGCCAGGTCACCTCTTTGGAGCACGATCACCAGCATATTTGGGCTTCACCTGCTGCCAGTCAGGAGATCGCTCTCCTCTGTGCCGCCAGGTTTAAATGGCGAAGTGATGCTCAGCTCAGCTTTCAAGCAGTACATCACTACGCACAAGCCAAGCCCCAGCCGGAGTAAACCCTGTGTACGTCTATAACCTGTGACACCCTTAACTCTATGACTACTGAGCACCATGAGCAACCTGTGTCACCCCATGACCCCTGTGACTACTGAGCACCATGAGCAAACCGCGTCACCCCATGACCCCTGTGACTACTGAGCACCATGAGCAACCCGCGTCACCCCATAACCCCTGTGACTCCAGAGCACCATGAGCAACCCATGTCACTCCGTGACCCTTGTGACTACAGAGCACCATGAGCAACCCATGTCACCCCATGACCCCTGTGACTCCAGAGCACCATGAGCAACCCATGTCACCCCATGACCCCTGTGACTACAGAGCACCATGAGCAACCCGTGTCACCCCATGACCCCTGTGACTCCAGAGCACCCTAAACAACCCGTGTCACTCCGTGACCCTTGTGACTACAGAGCACCATGAGCAACCCGCGTCACCCCGTGACCCCTGTGACTCCAGAGCACCATGAGCAACCCATGTCACTCCGTGACCCTTGTGACTACAGAGCACCATGAGCAACCCGCGTCACCCCGTGACCCCTGTGACTCCAGAGCACCATGAGCAACCCATGTCACTCCGTGACCCCTGTGACTCCAGAGCACCATGAGCAACCCATGTCACTCCGTGACCCTTGTGACTACAGAGCACCATGAGCAACCCGCGTCACCCCGTGACCCCTGTGACTCCAGAGCACCATGAGCAACCCATGTCACTCCGTGACCCCTGTGACTCCAGAGCACCATGAGCAACCCATGTCACCCCATGACCCCTGTGACTACAGAGCACCATGAGCAATCCGTGTCACCCCATGACCCCTGTGACTCCAGAGCACCATGAGCAACCCATGTCACCCCATGACCCCTGTGACTACAGAGCACCATGAGCAACCCATGTCACCCCATGACCCCTGTGACTACAGAGCACCATGAGCAATCCGTGTCACCCCATGACCCCTGTGACTCCAGAGCACCCTAAACAACCCGTGTCACTCCGTGACCCTTGTGACTACAGAGCACCATGAGCAACCCGTGTCACCCCATGACCCCTGTGACTCCAGAGCACCATAAGCAACTTGTGTCACCCTGTGACCCCTGTGACTACAGGTCAGCATGAGCAACCTGTGTCACCCCATGACCCCTGTGACTACTGAGCACCATGAGCAACCCGCGTCACCCCATAACCCCTGTGACTCCAGAGCACCATGAGCAACCCATGTCACTCCGTGACCCTTGTGACTACAGAGCACCATGAGCAATCCGTGTCACCCCATGACCCCTGTGACTCCAGAGCACCATGAGCAACCCATGTCACCCCATGACCCCTGTGACTCCAGAGCACCATGAGCAACCCATGTCACCCCATGACCCCTGTGACTACAGAGCACCATGAGCAACCCGTGTCACCCCATGACCCCTGTGACTCCAGAGCACCCTAAACAACCCGTGTCACTCCGTGACCCTTGTGACTACAGAGCACCATGAGCAACCCGCGTCACCCCGTGACCCCTGTGACTCCAGAGCACCATGAGCAACCCATGTCACCCCATGACCCCTGTGACTCCAGAGCACCCTAAACAACCCATGTCACTCCGTGACCCTTGTGACTACAGAGCACCATGAGCAACCCGTGTCACCCCATGACCCCTGTGACTCCAGAGCACCATAAGCAACTTGTGTCACCCTGTGACCCCTGTGACTCCAGGTCAGCATGAGCAACCTGTGTCACCCCATGACCCCTGTGACTACTGAGCACCATGAGCAACCCATGTCACCCCATGACCCCTGTGACTCCAGAGCACCATAAGCAACTTGTGTCACCCTGTGACCCCTGTGACTACAGGTCAGCATGAGCAACCTGTGTCACCCCATGACCCCTGTGACTACTGAGCACCATGAGCAACCCACGTCACCCCATGACCCCTGTGACTACTGAGCACCATGAGCAACCCACGTCACCCCATGACCCCTGTGACTACTGAGCACCATGAGCAACCCACTTCACCCCATGACCCCTGTGACTACAGAACACCATCAGCAACCCGCGTCACCCCATGACCCCTGTGACTACAGAACACCATGAGCAACCCGCGTCACTCCATGACCTCTGTGACTACAGTGCACCATGAAAAACCTGTGTCACCCCATGACCCCTGTGACTACAGAGCACCATAAGCAACGCACTTCACCCTGTGACCCCTGTGACTACAGATGACCATGAGCAACCTGTGTCACCCCATGACCCCTGTGACTACAGAGCACCCCAAGCAACCCGTGTCACTCCGTGACCCTTGTGACTCCAGATCACCATAAGCAACCCACTTCACCCCATGACCCCTGTGACTACAGAGCACCCTAAGCAACCCATGTCACTCCGTGACCCTTGTGACTCCAGATCACCATGAGCAACCTGTGTCACCCCATGACCCCTGTGACTCCAGAGCACCCTAAGCAACCCATGTCACTCCGTGACCCTTGTGACTACAGAGCACCCTAAGCAACCCGTGTCACCCCATGACCCTTGTGACTCCAGAGCACCCTAAGCAACCCGTGTCACTCCGTGACCCTTGTGACTCCAGATCACCATGAGCAACCTGTGTCACCCCATGACCCCTGTGACTCCAGAGCACCATGAGCAACCTGTGTCACCCCATGACCCCTGTGACTCCAGAGCACCATGAGCAACCCGTGTCACCCCATGACCCCTGTGACTCCAGAGCACCATGAGCAACCCGTGTCACCCCATGACCCTTGTGACTCCAGAGCACCATGAGCAACCCGTGTCACCCCATGACCCCTGTGACTCCAGAGCACCCTGATCACCCTGAGACACCCCATGACTCTAGAGCACCCTAAGCATCCTGCGTTACCCCATGACACTAGTGACTTCAGAATAGCCTGAGCATCCTGTGTCACCTAAGCATCCTGTGTCACTGCATGACCCCAGTGACTCCAGAGTACCCGGAGCATCCCATGTCACCCCATGGCACCAGTGACCCTTGAGCATCCTGTGCCACCCCATGACCCTAATGACTCCAGAGCATTGTGAGTATCCTGTGTCACCCAATGACCCCTGTGACTCTAGTGCAAGCCCTGTGTTTTCCAGTGACTCTTTTTGCACCCAGTGTGCCTTTGTGACACTTGTGTCCACCCTCTTGTGTTCTCCTGTAATCTCCTAAACACACTCTCTTTCTGTGGATACGGACCCCTGACCACGACAAGACAGCTCTAGCTCTAACTGAGCAGGGGAGCATATCAGACCTCTGCAGAGAGACCACTGCTTCCAAAACAAGGAGCAAGGGCTCTGCTCTACAGCATTCTGACAGGGGACAGGCTTTTCCACTCAGGCTGTGGCTTCTTTCTAAAGAACACTGACTGTAAGACTTTGCACACCTTTTGTTTTGATGCCTCTGGAACATATTTCGGTGATTCCGCTCAGTTGGACCTCACCTTTGTATGGTAGAATGAAAAGGAGTCCAGGATTTCTCAAGTCATTCTTAATTCCCATCACCCTCATTATCACTGAAGCTCTTTAGGGGGGGGGGGGGGGGGGTTACCTTAAGTCACTTTAAAAAAGATTGGCCAGGAAAACACATCCTATATACAGTATGTACTACAATTGTGTAATGACTTGTTCAGTTGGATTTACCAATATCCAGTGTTGTATCTCTCCCCAAGCATTATACGTACCGTGGCGAGTTCTCCATCCAGCTGGCGCCCTCCGTGATTGGATACGATGATTCCCTGGACACCGTGCTCTACCGCCAACTCTGCGTCTTCCTTAGTCAGTATTCCCTTGATGATGATTGGCAGGCGGGTCAGATTCCGGAGCCAATAAATATCCTTCCAGCTGATAGAAGGGTCCAGGGTGTTGGGCGGGACACCATAGTTGTCAGGACCGCACTGATCCTACAGACAGACAATTAAAGTGTATCTAAGGCTTCAGATGGAGTGTGGGAGGGTTAGGCCTGTGTGGGACTACATACTAGAGAGATTGGGGGCCCTCAACTGCGGCCTGTGACATCAACAGGGGCCACACACAATATTCTGTCCCCAGCCCCAGAGGCTGGGGACATGCAGCAAGAGATGGTCAGAGGCTGGAGATATGCAACAAGAGATGGTCAGAGGCTGGGGACATGCAACAAGAGATGGTCAGAGGCTGGAAACATGCTACAAGAGATGGTCAGAGGCTGGAGACATGCACCAAGAGATGGTCAGGGGCTGTGGACATGAAACAAGAGATGGTCAGAGGCTGGGGACATGCAACAAGAGATGGTCAGAGGCTGGAGATATGCAACAAGAGATGGTCAGAGGCTGGAGACATGCAACAAGAGATGGTCAGAGGCTGGAGACATGCAACAAGAGATGGTCAGAGGCTGGAGACATGCAGCAAGAGATGGTCAGAGGCTGGGGACATGCAACAAGAGATGGTCAGAGGCTGGGGACATGCAACAAGAGATGGTCAGAGGCTGGGGACATGCAACAAGAGATGGTCAGAGGCTGGGGACATGCAACAAGAGATGGTCAGAGGCTGGGGACATGCAACAACAGATGGTCAGAGGCTGGGGACATGCAACAAGAGATGGTCAGAGGCTGGAGATATGCAACAAGAGATGGTCAGAGGCTGGAGACATGCAACAAGAGATGGTCAGAGGCTGGAGACATGCAACAAGAGATGGCCAGAGGCTGGAGACATGCAGCAAGAGATGGTCAGAGGCTGGGGACATGCAACAAGAGATGGTCAGAGGCTGGGGACATGCAACAAGAGATGGTCAGAGGCTGGGGACATGCAACAAGAGATGGTCAGAGGCTGGGGACATGCAACAAGAGATGGTCAGAGGCTGGGGACATGCAACAACAGATGGTCAGAGGCTGGGGACATGCAACAAGAGATGGCCAGAGGCTGGAGACATGCAACAAGACATAGTCAGAGGCTGGAGACATGCAGCAAGAGATGGTCAGAGGCTGGGGACATGCAACAAGAGATGGTCAGAGGCTGGGGACATGCAACAAGAGATGGTCAGAGGCTGGGGACATGCAACAACAGATGGTCAGAGGCTGGGGACATGCAACAAGAGATGGTCAGAGGCTGGAGATATGCAACAAGAGATGGTCAGAGGCTGGAGACATGCAACAAGAGATGGCCAGAGGCTGGAGACATGCAGCAAGAGATGGTCAGAGGCTGGGGACATGCAACAAGAGATGGTCAGAGGCTGGGGACATGCAACAAGAGATGGTCAGAGGCTGGGGACATGCAACAAGAGATGGTCAGAGGCTGGGGACATGCAACAAGAGATGGTCAGAGGCTGGGGACATGCAACAACAGATGGTCAGAGGCTGGGGACATGCAACAAGAGATGGCCAGAGGCTGGAGACATGCAACAAGACATAGTCAGAGGCTGGAGACATGCAGCAAGAGATGGTCAGAGGCTGGGGACATGCAGCAAGAGATGGTCAGAGGCTGGGGACATGCAACAAGAGATGGTCAGAGGCTGGGGACATGCAACAAGAGATGGTCAGAGGCTGGGGACATGCAACAAGAGATGGTCAGAGGCTGGGGACATGCAACAAGAGATGGTCAGAGGCTGGAGACATGCAACAAGAGATGGTCAGAGGCTGGGGACATGCAACAAGAGATGGTCAGAGGCTGGAGACATGATACAAGAGATGGTCAGAGGCTGGAGACATGCAACAAGAGATGGTCAGAGGCTGGGGACAAGCTACAAGAGATGGTCAGAGGCTGGGGACATGCAACAAGAGATGGTCAGAGGCTGGAGACATGCAACAAGAGATGGTCAGAGGCTGGGGACATGCAACAAGAGATGGTCAGAGGCTGGAGACATGATACAAGAGATGGTCAGAGGCTGGAGACATGATACAAGAGATGGTCAGAGGCTGGAGACATGCAACAAGAGATGGTCAGAGGCTGGGGACAAGCTACAGGAGATGGACAGAGGCTGGAGACATGATACAAGAGATGTTCAGAGGCTGGGGACATGCAACAAGAGATGGTCAGAGGCTGGGGACATGCAACAAGAGATGGTCAGAGGCTGGGGACATGCAACAAGAGATGGTCAGAGGCTGGGGACATGCAACAAGAGATGGTCAGAGGCTGGGGACATGCAACAAGAGATGGTCAGAGGCTGGGGACATGCAACAAGGGATGGTCAGAGGCTGGAGACATGCAACAAGAGATGGTCAGAGGCTGGGGACAAGCTACAAGAGATGGACAGAGGCTGGAGACATGATACAAGAGATGGTCAGAGGCTGGAGACATGCAACAAGAGATGGTCAGAGGCTGGGGACAAGCTACAAGAGATGGACAGAGGCTGGAGACATGATACAAGAGATGGTCAAAGGCTGGGGACATGCAACAAGAGATGGTCAAAGGCTGGGGACATGCAACAAGAGATGGTCAGAGGCTGGGGACATGCTATAGGTTTGTTTGGAGACTCGGGACATGCTGCATTCTTCAAGGATATGTTACATGGGACTGTTAAAGATCAATGCCAATTCCATTACAGCCATTTTTACATATCGATGGTTCCACTCCCACTACTGGTTGCTGGGGACCAAGGGCCATATGGCAAGTATCAAAGAACCCCGTGTGGCCCTCAGGATGTAGATTGGGTATCAGAAGGTTAGACTGTGTTATATATTTATTGCTGGGAGAATAGGTGAGATATACCCTATATTACCAAAAGTATTGGGACACCTGCCTTTACACACACATGAACTTTAATGGCATTCCAGTCTTAGTCCATAGGTTTCAATACTAAGTTGGCCCACCCTTTGCAGTATTACTACTAAATAATAGCTACTACTACTACATAATAGCTACTACTACTACTTAATAGCTACTACTACTACATAATAGCTACTACTACTACATAATAGCTACTACTACTAACAATAATAATAATACTACTACTAATACTACTATTAATAGCAACTACTACTACTATCAATAATCTTATTATGTGTTATAGTAGTATGATTATTATTGTCATTATTATAATATTGCAATTAATAATAATATCATGATCATCAATAATCCTATTTTACGATTTTTTTTTAATTGGTTTTATAATATTTCAGTTGTTATCAATAATCTTACTGTGTGTTATAGTCGTATGATTATTGTTGTATGGTATCATTATAATATTTCATTTATTATTATTATTTGCTTCACTTGGACTCACAACAATGCCATCAAGAATTCTCACATCTCCAGACATCATATATGACTTCATCAGGGCATAAATTAAATATACATTTTTGTATGGTATTATTACAATGTTTTTATTTATTTTTGATATTTTTATCAACATCATCACCGACCTTATTGTGTATTATAGTAGTATCATTATTTTTATTTTGGTATTAATATAATATTTAACTTATTATTATCATCATCCCTAAAGTGTGTTATATAGTATGATTATTATTTTATATGGTATTGGTTATTAATTGTATATTATTACAATATGTTCATTTATTATCATCATCATCAGTAACCTGATTGTGTTTTATAGTAGTATTACATTTTTTTATATGGTAGAATTATAATATTTCATGTATTGTTATTATTATTATAAATGACCTTATTGTGTGTTACTGTAGTTTGATTATTCTTTTTTATATGGTATTCTTATAATATTTCATTATTATTGTCATCATCATCATTAACCTGTGTGTTAAGGTAATATGCTTATTATTTTTAAATGGTATTGATTATTTGTTTTGTATGGTATTATAACAATATTATTGATGATAAAAAAAGAAAAAAAAATGATAATTAAAATATTGTTATAATACCATACAAAAACTAATAATCAATACCATATAAAAAATAATAATCATACTACTATAACACACAATGTTATTGATGATAAAAAACAAAAAAAACACAAAAATTAAAAAATTATTGTGTTATAATAGTATGACTATTATTTTTTATATGGTATTGTTTATTAGTTTTGTATAGAGTTATAACAATATTTTAATTATTATAATTTTTTTATCACCAATAACCTTATTGAGTTTGATAGTAATATGATTATTATTTGTATATGGTATTATAATATTTTATTATTATTATTTAGTAGTAGTAGTAGTAGTAGTATTTTATGATTAATATTATCATCATCATATCAATTACCTTATTGTGCTTTTATATTAGCATGATTTTTTTTTATGGTATCAGTAAAATTTGTTTTTTAATTAATAGATAAAATAAAATAAGAGTTTACTACTAGATATTTATAACATGCAGTTTTGCATTCCTTATGAACTATTAAACTTTTCTCCTTTTTTTTGTGTTATAGCCCTACTGAAGGGGTGGGGGATGTTTGAACCCCTGAAATATATTGGCTTTCCTATTTACCTTATCAATAAAAAAAACCAACCTGTTTTGGACTTTTATGACCATTGCTTTGGCACCCTTACCGCTTCTGCTTCTCCCATATTTGACAATAAAAACCTGACAGGGGCTCAAACCTTCCCCCACTCTTACCAAAATGAAATAAAACATTCTTTCTGGCTGGAAATGATAAAAGTCGTAGATTTTTTGATGCAACCACAAAAAACTTTGAGTATGAGATGACTTTGCTGAAAAGCCTTCATGTAAGCCTCCTTATTCGCTCTCTTTCTGATACTAGTCCATTATTAGCCAGAATGTAAAGTTACCATACATAAAGAAAAAAAAAAAGATCTCACCTCAAAAACTCCTTCAAAGTTTTTGACCTTGAGATGTGGGGGGAGGCGAAAGTTATTCCGTATGTCGCTCCTCCTCTTGCCCGTATACGGAACATCCACGGTCAACACCAAAGCCTTGAAGCCCAGCGCCTCCGCCCGATGCACCAACCCCTCGGACAGCTTGCGGTCGCGGTACACGTAGAGCTGGAACCAACGTAGCCCTTCAGGTGCCGCAGCCACGATCTCTTCCACCGAACAGGTGGAGTAGGTGCTGGCCACATAGCACAGATTGAGATCCTCAGCCGCTGGAAGACAAAACGCCACAAACATCTCACATAAAGTGGATAAAGTGTGTACTACCCTTGACTTCTGAAGTCCCACCAAAGCCATTAGCTGCATGGATGGTCAGTACTAAATATTTTTCTGAAAGCAGAAACCCTAGAGAATAAAATGGTGGCAGTTCCAATTTTTTTTATGTCTAAAAATAATATTGTGACAGTTTATTGGTAAAATATAGAAGATGAGGTTTCCCCTAAGATTATATGTGCATGCAACGTGTTTTATTGCATGTTATGAGGATTTGGTGTGTGGCATTGACCACGAGGATTCGTGGTGTGACATTGACCATGAGGATCAGTTGTGTGGCATTAACCATGAGGATTTGTTGTGTGGCATTGACCATGAGGATTCGTGGGGTGTGACATTGACCATGAGGATCAGTTGTGTGGCATTGACCATGAGGATTTGTTGTGTGGCATTGACCATGAGGATTTGTTGTGTGGCATTGACCATGAGGATTCGTGGGGTGTGACATTGACCATGAGGATCAGTTGTGTGGCATTGACCATGAGGATTTGTTGTGTGGCATTGACCATGAGCATTCGTGGGGTGTGACATTGACCATGAGGATCAGTTGTGTGACATTGACCATGAGGATCAGTTGTGTGGCATTGACCATGAGGATCAGTTGTGTGGCATTGACCATGAGGATCTGTTGTGTGGCATTGACCATGAGGATTTGTTGTGTGGCATTGACCATGAGGATTCGTAGTGTGACATTGACCATGAGGATTAGTTGGGTGGCATTGACCATGAGGATTAGTTGGGTGGCATTGACCAGTGGTGTCACTAAGGGGTGGCTATTAAAGCTGGAGCCCCAAATCTGGGGCCCATAGCCCCGAGTCTACGGCTGGCCCTATCATGAGAGTGTCCCGGTCTGCCTGACACATCACTGTCTGCACTCTGTGCTTCACTGACAACCAGAGAAGGGAGATGAGTGTGAAAGTGAGTCTCCTCCTTGCTCCGCCCATATCATAGAATCGGGAGTAAGTTTCTCACACTGAGTTCCTGAGCAGGTGAGTGCAGACCATGGGGGAGAGGGGAAAATTCTGTATACCTAGCCTCTCTGTATACACCCAGCCTCTCTTTGTACACCCAGCCTCTCTGTATACACCCAGCCTCTCTGTATACACCCAGCCTCTCTGTATACATCCAGCCTCTCTGTATACACCCAGCCTCTCTGTATACACCCAGCCTCTCTGTATACACCCAGCCTCTCTGTATACACCCAGCCTCTCTGTATACACCCAGCCTCTCTGTATACACCCAGCCTCTCTGTATACACCCAGCCTCTCTGTATAAACCCAGCCTCTCTGTGTACACCCAGCCTCTCTGTGTACACCCAGCCTCTCTGTGTACATCCAGCCTCTCTGTATACACCCAGCCTCTCTGTATACACCCAGCCTCTCTGTATACACCCAGCCTCTCTGTATACACCCAGCCTCTCTGTATACACCCAGCCTCTCTGTATACACCCAGCCTCTCTGTATACATCCAGCCTCTCTGTGTACACCCAGCCTCTCCTTGTACACCCAGCCTCTCCTTGTACACCCAGCCTCTCCGTATACACCCAGCCTCCCTGTTTACACCCAGCCTCTATGTGTATACCCAGCCTCTCTGTATACACCCAGCCTCTCTGTATATACATTAGCCTTTCTGTATATACACTAGCCTCTCTGTGTATATCCAGCCTCTCTGTATACCTAGCCTCTCTGTATACCTAGCCTCTCCGTATATACCCAGCCTCTCTGTATACCTAGCCACTCTGTATACCCAGCCTCTCTGTATATACACCAGCCTATCTGTATACCCAGCCTCTCTGTATATACACTAGCCTCTCTGTATACAATAGCCTGTCTGTATACCCAGCCTCTCTGTATACACTAGCTTCTCTTCTATATACCCTAGTCTTTCTGTATGTAACAATCTGCATCTGGTGGCAGGTGACGTGACAAGCTCTCTGGGGACCCCAATGTAAGAGGGAGGCTCTCGGGGGACTCTGATGTAAGGGGGAGGCTCCCTGGGGACCTTGATGTGAGTGGGAGGCTCTCTGGGGACCCTGATGTAATGAGGGGGGCTTTGGGGACCCTTATGTAATATATAGTGTTATATATATATTATATAGGCTATAGCCCTAGATCTTTTGTAGACCATGAGGATTTTGTGGTGTGACATTGACCATGAGGATTTGTTGTGTGGCATTGACCATAGAGATTTGTTGTGTGGCATTGACCATGAGGAATAGTTGTGTGGCATTGACCATAGAGATTTGTTGTGTGGCATTGACCATGAGGATTTGTTGTGTGGCATTGACCATGAGGATTTGTTGTGTGGCATTGACCATGAGGATTCGGTGTGTGACATTGACCATGAGGATTAGTTGTGTGACATTGACCATGAGAATTCATGGTGTGGCACTGACCTGGTGTGGCAGTCAAGCCCAGATCATAATCCCCCTACCTCTGGCGGTGCTCATCTCTCCATCCGGCCATGCCAGGCAGTGGAAGGCAGTTGGGGCTATGCCGATCGGACAGCTGACCTCCGTTCCCAAAATCGTGGTCTTTGTATCCGTCACCGACACATCACGCAGCATACGAGGTCTCAGCCGGATACTGCAAAGATATTTCAGGAGGACACCACTTTATAGAAATAAGATGATACATGCTTTAGATTTAGATCACATTCACCAAAAATATTTAAAATTTTGCAAGGGGGGACAACTGGTGGTGGGAGTGGTAAACAGGGACACCCGGGAACAGTGCAGGCAGGATTGTTCTGCTCTTTTATACAGCAAGGCAGAAAACAAACACAGCTTCAACGTAGACTTTGTACAGCAAGTCCATAGCAAAAAACAAACATGTTTTCTGCTAGTTCAAACCGTTAACAAAACCCAGGTCAGTTCCTGACTAAAAAAGTGAACCCAAATGAGTTCCCCAAAAACAAACAGGCAGTTCCAGCACTGTTTTAGTGTTCTCTCAGTAGTCAGCCTTTTCACCCAGCAGCAGGCTTCCACAGCAGAGAAGATCAGAGAGAGCCCTGAGCAGGAGTCTACTCACATACACTCACCAGACACTTTATTAGGTCCTCCTTGCTAGGACCAGGTTGGACTCCGTTTTGCCTTCATTCTTGGTGGAATAGATTCAACAAGGTGTTGGAAATGTTCCTCAGAGATTTTGGTCCATAGTGACCTGATAACATCACACAGTTGCTTCAGATTTGTCAGCTGCACATCCATGATGCCAATCTCCCGTTCCACCACTTAACAAAGGTGCTCTATTGGATGAGATGTGGTGAGTGTGGAGACATTGGAGGACAGGGACCTCATTGTCCAGTGGTGAGATGATTGGAGCTTTGTGACATGGTGCATTATCCTGCTGGAAGGAGCCATCAGAAGATGGGGACACTGTAGTCATAAAGGGATGGACATGGACAGCAACAATACTCAGGTAGGCCGTGGGGTTTAAATGATGCTCAGTTGGTACTAAGGGGTCCAAAATGTGCCAAGAAAATATCCCCCACACCATTACACCACCACCACCACCCTGAACCGGTGATACCCCATCCCCCACACCATTACACCACCACCACCACCCTGAACCGGTGATACCCCATCCCCCACACCATTACACCCCCACCACCAGCCTGAACCGGTGATACCCCATCCCCCACACCATTACACCCCCACCACCAGCCTGAGCCGGTGATACCCCATCCCCCACACCATTACACCCCCACCACCAGCCTGAACCGGTGATACCCCATCCCCCACACCATTACACCCCCACCACCAGCCTGAACCGGTGATATCCCATCCCCCACACCATTACACCCCCACCACCAGCCTGAACCGGTGATATCCCATCCCCCACACCATTACACCCCCACCACCAGCCTGAACCGGTGATATCCCATCCCCCACACCATTACACCCCCACCACCAGCCTGAACCGGTGATATCCCATCCCCCACACCATTACACCCCCGCCACCAGCCTGAACCGGTGATACAAGGCAGGATGGATCCATGCGCCAAATTCTGACCCCACCATCTGAATGTCGGAGCTGAAATCCAGACTCATCAGACCAGGCAACGTTTTTCCAATCTTCTATTGTCCGATATTGGTGATCCTGTGCCAATTGTAGCCTCAGTTTCCTGTTCTTAGCAGACAGGAGTGGCACCCGCTGTGGTCTTCTGCTTCTGTAGCCCATCTGCTTCAAGGTTGGATGTGTTGCGTGTTCAGAGATGATATTCTGCATTCCTTGGGTGTAACGAGAGGTTATTTGAGTTACTGTTGTCTTTCTATCATCTGGAACCAGTCTGCCCATTCTCCTCTGACCTCAACAAGGCATTTTCCTCCACACAACTGCTGCTCACTGGATATTTTCTCTTTTTCCCCACCATTCTCTGTAAACCCGAGAGATGGTTGTGTGTGAAAATCCCCGAAATACTCAGACCAGCCCCATCTGCCACCACCAACCACAAAGTCACCTAAATCTCCTTTCTTCCCCATTGTGATGCTCGGTTTGAACTTCAGCAAGCAGTTTTCACCGCCTCTAGATGCCTAAAAGCATTGACTTGCTGCCATGTGATTGGCCGGTTATCAATTTGAGTTACCAAGCAATTGAACAGGTATACTTAATAAAGTGGCCGGTGAGTGTATATAAAGGAGAGAGCGAGCCTTGATCATCAGTCAGATCACATACACCATATTACCTAAAGTATTGGGACGCCTGCCTTTACACGCACATGAACTTTAATGGCATCCCAGTCTTAGTCCGTAGGATTCAATATTGAGTTGGCTCCACCCTTTGCAGCTATAACCGCTTCAACTCTTCTGGGAAGGTCGTCCACAAGGTTTAGGAGTGTGTCTATGTGAATCTTTGACCATTCTTCCAAAAGGGCATTTGCGAGGTCTGGCTCGCAGTCTCCGCTCTAATTCATCCCAAAGGTGTTCTATCGGGTTGAGGTCAGGACTCTGTGCAGGCCAGTGATGTTCCTGCACCCCAAACCCACTCATCCATGTCTTTATGGACCTTGCTTATCTAATAGTTGCTTGAAACTATCGATGCCCCCCGCTGAGACGACCGCCTGTGGAAGGGAATTCCACATCCTTGCCGTTCTTACAGTAAAGAACCCTCTACGTAGTTTAAGGTTAAACCTCTTTTCTTCTAATTTTAAATGAGTGGCCACTCCCTTCCGCGAAAAAGTTTTATTTCTATTGTGGGGTCACCAGTACGGTATTTGTATATTGAAATCGTATCCCCTCTCAAGCATCTCTTCTCCAGAGAGAATAAGTTCAGAGCTCGCAACCTTTCCTCATAACTAAGATCCTCCAGACCCTTTATTAGCTTTGTTGTCCTTCTTTGTACTCGCTCCATTTCCAGTACATCCTTCCTGAGGACTGGTGCCCAGAACTGGACAGCATACTCCAGGTGCGGCCGGACCAGAGTCTTGTAGAGCGGGAGAATTATCGTTCTATCTCTGGAGTTGATCCCCTTTTTAATGCCAATATTCTGTTTCCTTTGTTAGCAGCAGCTTGGCATTGCTGAGCCGATCATCTACTAGGACCTCCAGGTCCTTTTCCTTCCTAGATCCCCCCAGAGGTTCTCCCCCCAGTGTATAGATTGCATTCAGATTTTTGCCACCCAAATGCTTTATTTTACATTTTTTGTACATTGAACCTCATTTGCCATGTAGTTGCCCACCCCATTCATTTGTTCAGATCTTCTTGCAAGGTTTCCACATCCTGCGGAGAAGTTATTGCCATGCTTAGCATCGTCTGCAAATACAGAGATTGAACTGTTTATCCCATCCTCCAGGTCATTCATGAACAAATGAATTAGGATTGGTCCCAGCACAGAACCCTGGGGGACCCCACTACCCACCCCTGACCATTCCGAGTACTCCCCATTTATCACCACCCTCTGAACTCCCCCTTGTAGCCAGTTTTCAATCCATGTACTCACCCTATGGTCCATGCCAACGGACCTTATTTTGTACAGTAAACGTTTATGGGGAACTGTGTCAAATGCTTTTGCAAAATCCAGATACACCACGTCTACGGGCCTTCCTTTATCTAGATGGCAACTTACCTCCTCATAGAAGGTTAATAGATTGGTTTGGCAAGAACGATTCTTCATGAATCCATGCTGATTACTGCTAATGATACCGTTCTCATTACTAAAATCTTGTATATAGTCCCTTATCATCCCCTCCAAGAGTTTACATACTATTGATGTTAGGCTAACTGGTCTGTAATTCCCAGGGATGTATTTTGGGCACTTTTTTAAATATTGGTGCTACATTGGCTTTTCTCCAATCAGCTGGTACCATTCCAGTCAGTGGAAATTAAAAAGTAAAAATATTAAAGTTGCATTTTTGGGTGGAACTCCGCTTTAAGATTTTGAAAAAAATAGAATGTTTGTTTCCTCCAAGTGTAGGCGAGAAACCAAACCTAGACCACACATACACATGGTCCACAATTCTGCCATCCAGTCATTCTATACTATGTGTCACATAACCCCCCAATCACACCAAGCCTCCACAGAAGTGCAATTTCAACCCCTTCCATCTCCAGTGTTCATCTCTCGGCACAGAGATCCCACCAGTAGAGTTCCCTAAAGTAGAAAGAAAGCCTTCAGATCCCCATTATCAACTTAACAATGAAATAAACAGTTTTGGGTGAAATGCCCCTTAAGGACTTTCATTGGGTCGCCCTCTGTACTGGAAAATCTGTCTGGTCGAGGGATTTTGGAATATTGCACTTTGTGCTCATTGCGACACTCTGCAGAATAATCTGGGACATTGACATGACCTAACATTGTGTAAATTTACTGGGAATGTTTATTCTGACTGGAGGCCCCCATTACTGGCGCTGTTCTACTGTATAGCTTATAACTGTTTAACTTATGTTACGTGTGTTCCGCTTATTGGACCTTTAGGGCTGGTTCACATCATAAAAGAGGTGTCCAAGCCTAGGTGTCCCCATGTAATGATTTTAAGACAGCCCTATTAATTTCAAAATCACGCTACGCCAGAAATCCTAATTTACTAAATTTTGTAATTTACAAAACCCGGTAGTCTGGACTAAATACGGAATTCAGATCACATTGTAGTGAACGGTACCTCTAATGACATTCGATGAATTGAAACTACGTTATGACTTACCAAGCTCAAATTTTTTTTCAGATACATTTAATTGGGACACTTTTTTTGCTCCCAATTTGGCAGAGAGCCTCTTGACCACAAGCCCAGCGACCAATGGCGTCCCTAGGGGGGGCCAGAGGGGGCTCTGACCCCCCAACATTTTTCTGTGCCCCACCATGTTCCCCCCCAATTAAAAAATAAAAATAATCAATAATAATAATAATTATTAATAATAAATTAGACATAGGCAATGTCTAAGAGGGAGAGTTCCCAGTCAGCTCCTGCGGGTGAGTCCTCCCCCCTCCCTCTGCTCGCTGACAATGCATTAATGCTCACACAACCACGGCTGCCCGATCTGCTCCTTCCCCTGCATCCTCATTGGCAGGGAGAAGAGCGAGTTGCAGGAAGGGCTCCACCAGGACTCTCAGTTACTGAAAAAACAGACTGATTTAATTTCATTTGAGTACAGTGTAGCACGACAACGCAATTGTCATTCACAGAGTGACAGCACTAAAAGCTAAAAGTTGGTCTGGGCAGGAAGGGGGTTTAAATGCCCGGTAAGCAAGAGGTTAATTTTGGTATTGTCTTTTTATTTTTTTTCCCCCTACATTTCCTTTTCTTGTAAATGTACACTGGTAAGTGTATTGTGGCCAGTGGTTGATGTCCACGATCTGTGGCCTGTTGTATGCATGTTAAAAAACTGAATAAAAAATAATTTACAAAAAAAAAAATCACGCTACGCCAAACCACATGGTACTGTAGTACCATGTCTTTTGGTGGCAGCAAATGCCCCTGTATTTGCTAGATGCGTGGGGTTGCCATTAATATTTAAAAGCAGAGGGGCAGTAATAAGGACTGACTGATGACCCGACCCTTCTCCAAAAGATTGAAAATAAGTTTTGGCTGGAGTTCTGTTTCAACACTGCAAAGTGACCTTCCTTCAGTGAAAAGTTCCCCAGAATCCTCTTTGTTTACCGTTTGAAGGCGAGCAAGTTGTCATCCCGCGTGCAGCAGTCATCGGCCCCCGCGGCATAATACTCCCAGGTGGCTTTAGGCAAATGATCTCTGGCGTAGGCTTCAAAGTCCGACAGGCAAATGAGGGACATTTCGGCATCCCCCAGCCCCGACCTGAGGAGGAGAGGCAAGGAAAGGGTCAGAGGAACTGCAGAAGTCAATCGCTACGCCATGAGGACGGATACAGGAGAGAAACCATATGGGGAGGACAGACACCAGAGAGACAACGTACGGGGAGGACAGACACCGGAGAGACAACGTACGGGGAGGACAGACACCGGAGAGACAAAGTACGGGGAGGACAGACACCGGAGAGACAAAGTACGGGGAGGACAGACACCGGAGAGACAAAGTACGGGGAGGACAGACACCGGAGAGACAAAGTACGGGGAGGACAGACACCGGAGAGACAACATACAGGGAGGACAGACACCGGAGAGACAACATACAGGGAGGACACACACCGGAGTGACAAAGTACGGGGAGGACAGACACCGGAGAGACAACGTACAGGGAGGACAGACACTGGAGAGACAAAGTACGGGGAGGACAGACACCGGAGAGACAACATACAGGGAGGACAGACACTGGAGAGACAAAGTACAGGGAGGACAGACACCGGAGAGACAAAGTACGGGGAGGACAGACACTGGAGAGACAAAGTACGGGGAGGACAGACACCGGAGAGACAAAGTACGGGGAGGACAGACACCGGAGAGACAAAGTACGGGGAGGACAGATACCGGAGAGACAAAGTACGGGGAGGACAGATACCGGAGAGACAAAGTACGGGGAGGACAGACACCGGAGAGACAAAGTACGGGGAGGACAGACACTGGAGAGACAAAGTACGGGGAGGACAGACACCGGAGAGACAAAGTACGGGGAGGACAGACACCGGAGAGACAACATACAGGGAGGACAGACACCGGAGAGACAACATACAGGGAGGACAGACACCGGAGAGACAAAGTACGGGGAGGACAGACACCGGAGAGACAACATACAGGGAGGACAGACACTGGAGAGACAAAGTACGGGGAGGACAGACACCGGAGAGACAACATACAGGGAGGACAGATACTGGAGAGACGACATACAGGGAGGACAGACACCGGAGAGACGACATACAGGGAGGACAGACACCGGAGAGACAAAGTACGGGGAGGACAGACACCGGAGAGACAAAGTACGGGGAGGACAGACACCGGAGAGACAAAGTACGGGGAGGACAGATACCGGAGAGACAAAGTACGGGGAGGACAGACACCGGAGAGACAAAGTACGGGGAGGACAGACACCGGAGAGACAACGTACGGGGAGGACAGACACCAGAGAGACAACGTACAGAGAGGACAGACACCGGAGAGACAACGTACGGAGAGGACAGACACCGGAGAGACAATGTATGGGAAGGACAAACATCGTACAGGGAGGACAGACACCGGAGAGACAACGTACGGGGAGGACAGACACCGGAGAGACAACGTACGGGGAGGACAGACACCGGAGAGACAACGTACGGGGAGGACAGACACCGGAGAGACAAAGTACGGGGAGGACAGACACCGGAGAGACAACGTACGGAGAGGACAGACACCGGAGAGACAAAGTACGGGGAGGACAGACACCGGAGAGACAACGTACGGGGAGGACAGACACCGGAGAGACAACGTACGGGGAGGACAGACACCGGAGAGACAACGTACGGGGAGGACAGACACCGGAGAGACAACGTACGGGGAGGACAGACACCGGAGAGACAAAGTACGGGGAGGACAGACACCGGAGAGACAACGTATGGAGAGGACAGACACCGGAGAGACAACGTACGGGGAGGACAGACACCAGAGAGACAACGTACGGAGAGGACAGACACCGGAGAGACAACGTACGGAGAGGACAGACACCGGAGAGACAATGTATGGGAAGGACAAACATCGTACAGGGAGGACAGACACCGGATACAACGTACGGGGAGGACAGACACCGGAGAGACAACGTACGGGGAGGACAGACACCGGAGAGACAACGTACGGGGAGGACAGACACCGGAGAGACAACGTACGGGGGAGGACAGACATCATACAGTGAGGACAGACACTGGAGAGACACCTTATGTGGAGGACACTGATCCAGAAAGGCAGACAACAGATAGACAATAGAGATGGACTGAACCCCCCCCCCCCCCCCCGTTTGGTTTGTAGCAGAACTCCTGAACAGGGGAGAAGTTCCAACCCAAACAGTGAACCCTATTGAAGTCTATGGGAGCCAAACAGGAAAAATCATTTTGAAGGCTTATATGCAAGTAATTTGCCATAAAAAGTGTATGGGGGTCTGGGTACTGCCCTGGGGGAAAAAAAAAAAAAAACTTTTTTTCAGGAGCAGTGATTTTAATGATTCTTAACGTGCAACAATAAAAATGAAAAATTCCTTTAAACATAGTGCTTGGGTGGTTCCCTTAGTCTGCCTGTAAAGTGGCACATCTGTAGCATGTATAGAACCTGCCGCAGCAAAACTGACATTTCTGAAGGAAAAAAAAAAAAAACGGAGTCAAACCACATTTAAATTGACCCACGGTTACAATGGCCAACACTCAGCTATTGAAAAACATAAATAAAGAAAGAACGGCAAAATTTCTTTTTAAATGGCGCGGGGTCCCCCCCGCAAGATCTATACCGGACCCTTATCTGAGCATTCAGCCTGGCAAGTCAAGAAAGGGAGGGGGGAAAGAGCGAGCAAGGGGCGGGACCACCTTGTGACATTACTTGGTGGCCCCGCCCCCTTGGGACACCACAGACCGGTGCATGCTGGGTCGGCAACGTCATAAGTGGGCGGTGCCACCAGGCAGTGTCACCAAGTGGCTCCGCCCCTTACCTATATTATTATACAGGATTTATATAGCGCCAACAGTTTACGTGGCGCTTTAAGAACTGTTAAATGGCAGAGCCTGCAGTAGGCGACCAGCCTTCATAGATGGCAGGAATGTTTTTGTTATTTTATTTTCTGTTGATTGATAGTGGATTTACATTGAGGGACACTTATTTTTTAATAAAGGATTTGTCAAAAAAAAAAAAACTGTCTCTGTGTTATTGTTACTTTTTTGGTGAATGTATATGGATTCTATGTACCTCATACTCATTCACATAGGGGTGCCCCCTTGTTGTTAAAGGGGGCTTCCAGATTCTGAAAAGCCCCCTGCCCATAGACCCCCACAACCACCGGCCACAGTTGAGGAGATGAGGCCCTTGCCCCCATCAACATGGGTACAAGGTGCTTTGGGGTGGGTTGGCATAGCTCGCTTGTCTCCCCCCCCCTCCTGACCTGCCGGGCTGCATGCCCACGCGTTTTTTTCTTCTTTTTTTTTTAACCAGCAATTTTTATTTTAAAAACCTATTGACAGCTGACGACTCATCGGTTGTTAAGGATGCCGTGCCTGGCTTCCCGACCGTGCTCCTTAACCAGCTTATACTGCTCCCTGATTGGGCAAAATGCACGCAGTGCATTGCAGG
This sequence comes from Lithobates septentrionalis, assembly GCA_037952835.1. Lineage (NCBI taxonomy): Eukaryota > Metazoa > Chordata > Amphibia > Anura > Ranidae > Lithobates > Lithobates septentrionalis. The sequence goes on from JBBDGP010004477.1 coordinate 232,186, forward strand.
GCATTCGGCAGGGCAAAAACCCGCTTAACACCCCACAAATTCAGGTGTTGGACAAACGGGCCGAAGAGCCAATGTTCGGCTCAAACTCATGCTTGGGCCAAACAGTTAGCCCAACACTAATAGACAATATACAAGTTGGACAGAAACCAGACAAGCACCATACAAGGAGGACAGACACCATACAGTTAGAATAGACACTGAAAAGACCCCATGCAAGGAAGACAGACACAATACAAGGAGGACAGATACCAGAAAGACACCATACAAGGAGGACAGATACCAGACAGACACCATACAAGGAGGACAGATACCAGACAGACACCATACAAGGAGGACAGATACCAGACAGACACCATACAAGGAGGACAGATACCAGACAGACACCATACAAGGAGGACAGATACCATACAGACACCATACAAGGAGGACAGATACCATACAGACACCATACAAGGAGGACAGATACCAGACAGACACCATACAAGGAGGACAGATACCAGACAGACACCATACAAGGAGGACAGATACCATACAGACACCATACAAGGAGGACAGATACCACACAGACACCATACAAGGAGGATTGATACCAGAGAGACACCATACAAGGAGGACAGATACCAGACAGACACCATACAAGGAGGACAGATACCAGACAGACACCATACAAGGAGGATTGATACCAGACAGACACCATACAAGGAGGACAGATACCAGACAGACACCATACAAGGAGGACAGATACCAGACAGACTTCATACAAGGAGGACAGATACCAGACAGACACCATACAAGGAGGACAGATACCAGACAGACTTCATACAAGGAGGACAGATACCAGACCAACACCATACAAGGAGGATTGATACCAGACAGACACCATACAAGGAGGATTGATACCAGACAGACACCATACAAGGAGGACAGATACCAGCCAGACACCATACAAGGAGGATTGATACCAGACAGACACCATACAAGGAGGACAGATACCAGACAGACACCATACAAGGAGGACAGATACCAGACAGACACCATACAAGGAGGACAGATACCAGACAGACACCATACAAGGAGGATTGATACCAGACAGACACCATACAAGGAGGACAGATACCAGACAGACACCATACAAGGAGGATTGATACCAGACAGACACCATACAAGGAGGATTGATACCAGACAGACACCATACAAGGAGGATTGATACCAGACAGACACCATACAAGGAGGACAGATACCAGACAGACACCATACAAGGAGGACAGATACCAGACAGACACCATACAAGGAGGACAGATACCAGACAGACACCATACAAGGAGTATAGATACCAGACAGACACCATACAAGGAGGACAGATACCAGACCGACACCATACAAGGAGGACAGATACCAGACAGACACCATACAAGGAGGACAGATACCAGACAGACACCATACAAGGAGGACAGATACCAGACAGACACCATACAAGGAGTATAGATACCAGACAGACACCATACAAGGAGGAGGACAGATACCAGACCGACACCATACAAGGAGGACAGATACCAGACAGACACCATACAAGGAGGACAGATACCAGACAGACACCATACAAGGAGGACAGATACCCGACAGACGCCATACAAGAAGGATTGATACCAGACAGACACCATACAAGAAGGACAGACAACATAGGGAGGACAGTAACAGGCAGGCATCATAGAAGGAGGACCAGGGCTGGCCCAAGACATTGTGTTGCCTGGGTCAAAGAATGACATGCTGTCCCTCCCCCCCCCCCAGAAGAAAAAAAAATTCACACCCATCCAGCAAAGAGACATTTCCATAAAGCAAAGAGACAGCCCAGTCCAGCAGAGATATCCCCATATAATCAGCAAAGAGACATCCCCATATATTCAGCAAAGAGACACTCCCCCTCCAGCAAAGAGACACGCACGGAGTGGGAAGGGGCTGAGGAGCAGAGCATGATGCAAGGATGACACTGCAAGCTAGAGGGAGGGAGCCTCGGCCAGTGCGCTCCTGTTGCCGCCCCTCTTAAAATGCCGCGTGGGTCCCATGGTCCCACCGGGATCCATGGTAGGGCCAACCCTAAGAAGGACAGACACTGAAGAGAAATCAAACAAGGACAGACCACATGTGGGGATGACAAACACCATGAGCGGAGAAAAAACACTATAGAAGGACGACAGGCATTGGGACAGGATGGACACTGTATGGTTCAGACAGACACCATACTTGGAGGACAGTAACCAGAAAGGCACCATATGGGAAGGACAGATGGCATACAGAGAGGACAAACACCATACAGACATCATGCAGATAGTGCAGACTGCAGAAATACAAAAACACAGGTAGAACAGACCCGATAGAGACATATAGACATCATACATATTGGACAGACATAATACTGGGAGGACAGACACCGCACTGGTAGGATAGACATAATACAGGTAGGATAGACATAATACAGGTAGAACAGACATAATACAGATAGAACAGACATAATACAGGTAGGACAGACATAATACAGATAGAACAGACATAATACAGGTAGGACAGACATAATACAGGTAGGACAGACATAATACAGGTAGGACAGACATAATACAGGTAGGACAGACATAATACAGGTAGGACAGACACCACACAGGTAACAGACAAGATACAGTGATGACAAACACCATACATAGGTTTCAGCAAGGCTTCAGCATGCCTCCACTAGGATCGGCCTTAGCCCTAATACCGAAGTTCAGTGACTCCAACATTCTCTTGGCAGAGTGGGAGGAGAGACTAAAGAGTGCCACGCACCTGTATTAGTTTCCGGCCCAGCTGGTGGCGGAGCTGGCTATTAACGCCTTTGAGGATGACACTTGCCACGTGGTGATGGCACTGCAAGAGGACGAGCAAACTACTCGAAAACAGGTTGTGTCACACTTGGAGGACCTGTTTTGGGAGAAGATACTGCTTCCAGAGCTGCGATAAAGGTTCTTCTTAAGAAAACAGCAGAAGGACGAGAACCTCACCTATTATGCGGTAACCATGCAGAACCTCTGGAGGCACCTGGAAAAGAGGGATGTGCATGGCCGCGCTGACGTCACTAAGTCAGACTATATACTAAGGGACCAGTTCTTAGTTGGCTTGAAGGCTGGCCCAGTCCAGAGAGCCTTGCAAGAGAAAGTGAAAGCACAACCCGCCACCTACTTCCATAATGCGGTGGGGGTTGCGTGGGAACAGGAAGAGACAGATGCAACGGCCGCAGTGATCAGGGATTTGGACCTGCATATCTCAAGGAGGCGGCCCTGGCACCTTCACCTCTGTCAGCCATGCAAACCGTACTGGCAAAGCTAGCCCAGGATGTGGCCTCTTTGAAACAGGAGGTAGCCTTCTCTAAGTAGGGCTCACCCCAACCCCATAGGGGCGAGAACCCATTTCGCAGGTACCCGGAGGAGGACCAAAAATGTTGGCAGTGCAGCCTCTATGGACCCATATCCAAGAACTGTCGGCTTGATTCAGAAACCCCTCCAGACCACCCCCCCCCCTGCACCAAACACTTGGACCTTGGATTACTCTGGTCTTTCCTTGCTGTGATTACTAGCGAGATCTTTGTATGGGCACTATGCTCCCTCTATGACCTGCTGATATCCTTTGAAATGGCGGCCCATTGACCTGGATATGTTTGCATACTAACTCAAGATTAGCTCTCTTCTGGGTGAAGACTCTGTACAGATAACTACAAATTTCCTGAAGAAGCTATACAATTTAGCGAAACATGTCGAGAATGATGTTTATGTACAGTAGTTATGCTTCCATTAATATGCAGTTTTAAATTTGGAGATTGTTATACTTTTTTTTAATCTGATGCATTAAATAAAATTTGGTATTTTTACTATACATGATATAGCCCTTTGTTTCTGGCACCTTAAAAGTCCCCCCAGTCCCCCCTTCCCAGTTTCTACAATTTTCTAACAATTTGGGATGTGGTGCCTAGATCCGCCTATCCTTGGCTGATTTAAATATCTTGTTCCCTCCAGGCCATCATTAATCTACGGACTCCCGGGGAAGAGGGATGACCCCTGGGTCCAACAACCCAAAGTCCCAGCAAGTCAAAGGACATGGTCACACTGAGCCCAGTGGTAGCTGCCTTAGTTAACAGGTAAGAAGACCTATGCTTGATTGACACCAGGTCAGAGGTCACAATCATGGAGTACGATTTCTTATGTGCAGAGATTTGGAGCACAAAAACATTTAGACCTCTGCTGGCTATCCCTCAGAACGGCCAATAATCGACCCATCTTGGTCGAAAGCATCACCTGGGTAAGTATTCAAATTGAAGACCAGGTGGTGGAGCGGGTAGGGGTAGCGGTGATCCATAACCCAGTTAACCCAGCAGTGCCTGCCGTGCTGGGCATGCATTTCTTGAAAGACCTGGACTTACCCCGCCTGTTGGCCAAAAATGAAGATTCGGGCCGGTGGGTGCATGGCTGTGGCCTGCAAGCTGTGTGGCTCCGAGTGCTCCAGGCCTACAAGGCCCAGCGTAGGGAAATCAAGAAGCCACCGGAGCAGGAGTAGGAGTGGTCAGTACAGCCCCCAAAGCAAAAGTTACTCTTGGCACCCCTAAAAGAGGTGGTCTGGTGACTGGTCACTGCATTATTTTACATTTCTCCACATTAAACCTCATTTGCCATGTAGTTTCCCACTCCATTATTTTGTTCAGGTCTTGCTGGGAAATTTCTATATCCTGATGTGAAGTTATTCCCCTGCTTAATTTTGTGCCGTCCGCAAAAACTGAGATTGAGCCATTTATCCCGTTCTCTATATCATTTATAAATAAGATTGAAAAGAATTATTCAATATAGGTATACATAATATACATAATATAGATAGGACAGACATAGCACAGGTAGGACAAACATAATATTAGGTAGGACAGAACCCACATAGGTTGGACAGAACCCACATAGGTTGGACAGAGACCACAGTGTAGGACAGACACAGTGCAGGTAGGACAGACACAGTGCAGGTAGGACAGACACAGTGCAGGTAGGACAGACATAGTATAGGTAGGACAGACATAGCATTAGGTAGTACAGACACTGCACAGGTAGAACAGACATAGTATAGGTAGGACAGACACCGCACAGGTAGGACAGAGACCAGAGTAGGACAGACACCGCACAGATAGGACAGACACTGGACAGGTAGGACAGACACAGGACAGGTAGGACAGAAACCACAGAGTAGGACAGACATCACACAGGTAGGACAGACATCACACAGGTAGGACAGACATCACACAGGTAGGACAGACACTGGACAGGTAGGACAGACACTGGACAGGTAGGACAGACACTGGACAGGTAGGACAGACACTGGACAGGTAGGACAGAAACCACAGAGTAGGACAGACATCACACAGGTAGGACAGACACCGCACAGGTAGGACAGACACCGGACAGGTAGGACAGAGACCACAGAGTAGGACAGACACTGGACAGGTAGGACAAAGACCACAGAGTAGGACAGACACTGGACAGGTAGGACAGACACTGGACAGGTAGGACAGACATAGTATAGGTGGGACAGACACCGCACAGGTAGGACAGATATCAGACAGGTAGGACAGAGACCACAGAGTAGGACAGACACTGGACAGGTAGGACAAAGACCACAGAGTAGGACAGACACTGGACAGGTAGGACAGACACTGGACAGGTAGGACAGACATAGTATAGGTGGGACAGACACTGCACAGGTAGGACAGACACCGCACAGGTAGGACAGAGACCAGAGTAGAACAGACACCGCACAGGTAGGACAGACACAGTGCAGGTAGGACAGACACAGTGCAGGTAGGACAGACACAGTGCAGGTAGGACAGACACAGTGCAGGTAGGACAGACACAGTACAGGTAGGACAGACACAGTACAGGTAGGACAGACACAGTGCAGGTAGGACAGACACAGTGCAGGTAAGACAGACACAGTACAGGTAAGACAGACACAGTACAGGTAGGACAGACACAGTGCAGGTAGGACAGACACTGGACAGGTAAGACAGACATAGTATAGGTAGGACAGACATAGTATAGGTAGGACAGAACCCACACAGGTAGGACAGACACCGCACAGGTAGGACAGACACCACACAGGTAGGACAGACACCACACAGGTAGGACAGAGACCAGGGTAGGACAGACACCGCACAGGTAGGACAGACACTGGACAGGTAGGACAGAGACCACAGAGTAGGACAGACATCACACAGGTAGGACAGACACTGGACAGGTAGGACAGACACTGGACAGGTAGGACAGACACCACAGAGTAGGACAGACATCACACAGGTAGGACAGACATCACACAGGTAGGACAGACATCACACAGGTAGGACAGACACTGGACAGGTAGGACAGACACTGGACAGGTAGGACAGACACTGGACAGGTAGGACAGACACTGGACAGGTAGGACAGACACTGGACAGGTAGGACAGAGACCACAGAGTAGGACAGACATCACACAGGTAGGACAGACACCGCACAGGTAGGACAGACACCGGACAGGTAGGACAGAGACCACAGAGTAGGACAGATACCAGACAGGTAGGACAGAGACCACAGAGTAGGACAGACACTGGACAGGTAGGACAAAGACCACAGAGTAGGACAGACATCACACAGGTAGGACAGACACTGGACAGGTAGGACAGACACTGGACGGGTAGGACAGAGACCACAGAGTAGGACAGACATCACACAGGTAGGACAGACATCACACAGGTAGGACAGACACTGGACAGGTAGGACAGACACAGTACAGGTAAGACAGACACAGTACAGGTAGGACAGACATAGTACAGGTAGGACAGACATAGTACAGGTAGGACAGACATAGTATAGGTAGGACAGAACCCACACAGGTAGGACAGACACCGCACAGGTAGAACAGACACCGCACAGGTAGAACAGACACCACACAGGTAGAACAGACACCACACAGGTAGGACAGACACCACACAGGTAGGACAGAGACTAGGGTAGGACAGACACCGCACAGGTAGGACAGACACTGGAGAGGTAGGACAGAGACCACAGAGTAGGACAGACATCACACAGGTAGGACAGACACTGGACAGGTAGGACAGACACTGGACAGGTAGGACAGAGACCACAGAGTAGGACAGACATCACACAGGTAGGACAGACATCACACAGGTAGGACAGACACTGGACAGGTAGGACAGACACTGGACAGGTAGGACAGAGACCACAGAGTAGGACAGACATCACACAGGTAGGACAGACACCGGACAGGTAGGACAGAGACCACAGAGTAGGACAGATACCAGACAGGTAGGACAGAGACCACAGAGTAGGACAGACACTGGACAGGTAGGACAAAGACCACAGAGTAGGACAGACATCACACAGGTAGGACAGACACTGGACAGGTAGGACAGACACTGGACGGGTAGGACAGAGACCACAGAGTAGGACAGACATCACACAGGTAGGACAGACATCACACAGATAGGACAGACACTGGACAGGTAGGACAGAGACCACAGAGTAGGACAGACATCACACAGGTAGGACAGACACCACACAGGTAGGACAGACACTGGACAGGGTCTATCAGCACAGTCACAACACAAAGTTGGCTCTCTCATGGACATGGTGATAACATTTGTGACCATTTCCTCTTCTTTGTGCCATTTTGAAGGTTTGTATGGTCATTGGTGATGCGGCCAATGGCAGTGCAGTACTTATTGTCAGGTCTACAGACAATTGCTCAGATTTGGGGATTCTTACCTGTTCAGGTGAAGGATACTACGTGGCAATCTTTACTGTACCAGAATGGTGTCCCCTGTGTGGTGGTGTCCCCTGTGTGGTGGTGTCCCCTGTGTGGTGGGATCTGTGTCTGGAGGTGGCCCTCAGTACATGGCGGATGGGTTAGTCCCCTGTCACTCGGTCAGTTGTCACCCCGGGTCCGACTGTCCAGTACACTTCTATCTCAGCCAAAGCTGCTGATGCAGGATAGTAGGAGGGAAGAGTGACCCCCCCCACCCCATCCTCCTCCCCCACATGACAGCAATGTGTCAGTTACACAATGATCCAAATTGTCACCCTTCTGCTGGTTTACACATTAAACACCAAATTGCATCTCACATCTGCTACATTCCAAAACAATTTAACCCCTCCATGTTCTGAACAAATCACAGTTCACCTCGGACTAACTCAGAAAAGTTTGTCTTAAACTATTTCTTACAGGAGAGATGAGACTTCTTATTTGGTGGAATGGTGAAGGCGACGGCTTTTTATCATCAAGCAGACAAATATTAGGGTAGAGCTACACTAACCAGATATGGAGGTGGGCTTCAGGGACTGAAATACTCCTCCTTGAGAAAATGCTGCTAAAGGCTCGTATGGCCTGGAGCCTAGGCACGGGGGTCACATGATCCAAGAGGGGGCGGAGAAGAGGGCAACTTTTTTTCTGTAGCACTGTCTAAAGAAAGGACCCCAAAAACTATCTGTATTTTAAATTTATATTTTCACGTTTAGCCACTTGCCTACCTACACTTCTCTCATATATGTAACGAACGTCCCCCCCCCCCCCCCCCCGCTGCTTCTGAAAGCGATCCAGCGGCTAATGAGTTGCTCGGACCATTTTTATGAGAAAGCCAGCCGCCAGCTAAAAAAAAAAAAAAAATTACCGGGGGTTATGGATGATATCTTCTCCCCCCCTCTCACCCTTCTTCTCTGTCAGCCCCTGTCTCTCTCTCATCTTTCCTCTCTCTCTCACCCCCCTCACCCTTCCTCTCTCTCATCTTTCCTCTCTCTCTCACCCCCCCCTCACCCTTCCTCTCTCTCAGCACCTCTCTCTCTCACCCTTTCATTGCTCTCACCCCTCTCTCTCTCTCACCCTCCTTTTCTCTAACTCACGACCCTCTCTCTCTCACCCCCCTCTATTTAATTTTTAAAAAGATTTAGTTCAATCTAATAAAAAATTGTTTGCATTTTCATTTTATTTATTTCTGTAAAAAGGCCCGCCACAATCCTCAGCACCAGGCCCAAAAAGCTCTTATCCAACCTTGATCCTCAACAAAATGTAACATCCACCAAAGTGGGAAACAGGACCTGAAAATGAAACTATCACATCCTGAAACTAAAAGTAAAATTAACCACTTCAGCCCCGAAAGGATTTGCCCCCCTTCCTGACCGGGAAATTTTTTTGCGATACGGCACTGCGCCGCTTTAACTGACAACTGCGCGGTCGTGTGACGTTGTACCCAAACAAAATTTTTGTCCCTTTTTCCCCACAAATAGAGCTTTCTTTTGGTGGTATTTGATCATCTCTGCGGTTTTTATTTTTTGCATTTTAAACAAAAAAAAGGGACAATTTTGAAAAAAAAAAACCATAATATTTTTTACTTTTTGCTATAATAAATATTACAATTTGAAAAAAAAAAAATGTCTTCCTCAGTTTAGGCCAATATATATTCTTCTACATATTTTTGGTAAAAAAATGTCAATAAGCGTATATTGATTGGTTTGTGCAAAAGTTATAGCGTCTACAAAATGGGGGATAGATTTATGGCATTTTTATTATACTTTATTTTACTAGTAATGGCGTCGATCTGAGATATTTATCGGGACTGCGACATTGCGGCAGACAGATCGGACACTTTTGACACTTTTTTGGGACCACTGACATTTAAACAGCAATCAGTGCTATAAATAGCCACTGATTACTGTATAAATGTCACTGGCTGGGAAGGGTTTAACACTAGGGGGAGATCAAGGGGTTAAATATGTTCCCTCAGCGTGTTCTAACTATATACTAGGAACACTCGATCTGTCTCCTCTCCCCTACCAGAACGTGGATTTTTGTGTTTACATACACAGATGCTCGTTCTGTCTCTGTCAGCAGCGTTCGCGGGTGCCCGGCGGACATCGAGGCCGCCGGGCACGCACATCAGCTCCTCAGCACCGCTGCAGGCGCATGCCCTCTATACCCCTTAAAGCGTTCACTGTACAGCTATGGCGATTCGCGCAGGGGAGCCGTTCTGCCGCCGTCAAACAACGGCGGGCGGTCGGCAAGTGGTTACGTTTAATTCAGGGTTGGATTAAGAGCTTTTTGGGCCTTTTTATAGAAATAAATAGAATGAAAATGCAAACAATGTTTTGTTAAATCAAACTAAATCTTTATACAAATTAAATAGAGGTGGGCGAGAGAGAGAGAGGGGGTCGTAAGTTAGAGAGAGAGGAGGGTGAGAGAGAGAGAGAGTGAGAGAGAGGGGTGAGAGCAA
>JBBDGP010004477.1:245000-289644 GCA_037952835.1 Lithobates septentrionalis
AGAGAGGAAGGGTGAGAGAGAGGAAGGAGGATAGTGGGGTGAGAGGGGGGTGAAAGAGAAACAGAGGGGGGCGAGAGAAAGGGAGGGGTGAGAGAGGAAGGATGAGAGAGACAGGGGTTGAGAGAGAGGAAGGGTGAGGGGGGTGAGAGAAAAAGGGGAAGGATGAGAGAGATGGGGCTGACAGAGAGGAAGGGTGGGAGGGGGGTAAGAAAGAGAGAGGGTGTGAGAAAGAGGGGGGGCGAAAGGGGTAAGAGAGAGGGAGCGTGGAGCGTGAAAGAGAGGGGGTGAGAGAGAGAAGGGGTGAGAGAGAGAGAGAGGGGGTGAGAGAGAGAGAGAGGGGGGTGAGAGAGAGAGGGTGTGTGATAGTGAGAGAGAGAGGGCGGGTGAGAGAGAGAGGGGGGTGAGAGAGAAAGGGGTGAGAGAGAGAGAGTGAGAGAGAGAGGGGGGGGTAAGAGAGAGAGAGAGGGTGAGAGAGAAAGGGGTGAGAGAGGAGAGAGAGAGAGAGAGAGAGAGAGAGAGAGGGGGGGGGGGTAAGAGAGAGAGGAGGGTGATAGTGAGAGAGAGAGGGGGAGAGAGAGAGAGGAGGGTGATAGTGGGAGAGAGGGGGGAGGAGAGAAGAAGAGGGAGAGAGAGAGACAGAGAGAGAGGGGGGGTAAGAGAGAGAGAGAGAGAGAGGGGGGTAAGAGAGAGAGAGGGAGCGAGGGAGAGAGAGAGAGAGGGGTAAGAGAGAGAGAGAGGGGGGGGGTAAGAGAGAGAGAGAGAGAGGGGGGAGAGTGGATGCCTTTTGGGTAGTTTTAGTAGGGCAGTAATGTGGCACACATAGTGCACCGCGTTGAACTATGGGTGGAGCCACATTGCGGTAAGAGTGAGAGGGGCTGCCCGATACGCGATGCATAGGAATGTGCGCACTCTGTCACTTCTGCATGATGTGAATGGAGCTTTACACTCAGAGGCGGCTCTAGGCTTTGTGAGGCCTTAGGCAAAACTTACACATGAGGCCCCACAGACTGGGACGCTCCGTGATGAGGCCGCTATTCCTCAGGCTGCGGGCAGTATCTGATTTGTCCATCAGCTCCTAAGCCACAGAGTCCAGTGGGGGTAGGCAGAGCCGCCGGGCGTCAACTTCAGTGATTGAGAACAGGCAAATTAGGAGGCCGCGAGGCCCCTGTGAGTGCGAGGCCTTAGGTGACCGCCTAATTTGCCTAATTAGAGAGCCGCCTCTGTTACACTAACCAAACCATTGTAGCAGGGGTATTTACTAAAAAAAAAAAAAATCTTCCCCCGCCTCTCTGCCAATCTCTGCATCTTTATCCACCTCCTCTCAGTACACTATATGCCTCTGCTCATCTTTGCACCCCCGCCCCCCCTGCACACCCCCTCTTTGATCATGTTTGCCTCCAAAGCTGATGGCAGTCTCAGTGATGGGGTGGGGGGGGCAGGCAGGCTTGTGTACTTCCCCCCAATGTCGGTATCAATCAGCAAAGGTAATGGTGGACTGGGGCTCAGGGAGTCTGATATACCTATGAATGCTCTAACAATTTAAATATCGATACCGCCAAAATTTACATATCAGTCACGTGTACACCGCCACACAGAGCTGGGCTGGACAGCATTAGTGACTCACTCACATCACTGGGCTGGGCCTATCTTAAGGAAGGGGCCTGGAGCTGCAGCTCCATTAGCCCCTATGTAAATCCGGCCCTCTTGAGGATGTAGATGTGTACTTACAGCTACTACTAACATAAATCCACATATTGTAGCCATGAAAGAGTTAAACTCAGAGGCAAGTTAAATGGGGGAAAAAAAGGGGCAATTGCCACTGGAAATCCATCAGCTAGAGGCCCCCACCTAAACGTTTCGTCTAGAACTGAAAAAATAAGCTTTGACTTCACATAAACTTTTTTCTTCCTGTTTTTCTTTTCCTTGCCTTAATGGTTTTTAATTTGGATTATATTAAAGCTGATATACCCCCATGATCTTTAAAAATCACATCTGGTCCCCCGGTCATCTCTATGACTGTTGGCGCCTGGACGCGACGTTATGCCGTCACTCCTGGCCCTGGCAGTTGTAAACACTGTATTCGGCTGGAAAGCCTGAGATCGAATATTTTTTTTTTTTATCTCAGGCTTTCCAGCCTAGAGGAGAAGTGTGGGGTCTTATAGACCCCACATCTCTCTAAAGAGGACCTGTCACGCCTTATTCCTATTACAAGGGATGTTTACAAAAAAATTAAAGAGAAAAGTGTAAAAATTAATTAATTAATTAATTTTAAAAAAAAAGTAAAATAAAATAAACATTAAAATTTTTATTTTTAAAGCGCCCCCGTGACCGTGTGCTCGCACACAGAAGCGAAGGCATATATAAGTCATGCCCGCATATGTAAATGACATTCAAACCACACATGTGAGGTATCGCCGCAAACGTGAGAATGAGAGAAATATTTTTAGCCCAAGACCTTTTCTGAAACTCTAAACTGGTAACCTGTAAAAAAAAAAAAAAAATGTTAAAGTATCGCCTATGGAGATTTTTAAGTACCAAAGTTTGGCGCCATTCCACAATTGTGTGCAATTTTAAAGCGTAACATGTTAGGTATCTGTTTACTCAGAGAAACATGATATCTCACATTATAAAAAAAAGAAAAAAATAATCGGGCTTAATTTGGGGTTTTTTTTTTTTTTCTAAATTCATGAAAGGGGATCCCCCCACCAAAAAAAAATAAAAATAAAAATATTGCGTTTGAAAAATTGCTGCGCAAATACCGTGTGACATAAAAAGTTGCAACAACCGCCATTTTATTCCCTAGGGTCTCTGCTAAAGAATATATATATATATATATATAAAATGTTTGGGGGTCCTGAGTAATTTTCTATGTAGGAGAGAAGTGTCAGAATTAGCTTGGGAGGCAAGTGGTTAAACAGGTTTGTCATTATAAAAATGGTCTTAAATTCCTAACCCTTTCACTACCAGAGCCATTTTTGCACACCTTTAAAAAGAAAATAAATAAAAAAAAAAAAACTTAGGCCTGAAGATCACATAAAAGCCCCAAACATTATACATTTTCTAAATTCAGACAGAGAATAAAATAGTGGTAGTTCCAATTTTTTATGTCACACGATATTACTGTAAAGGTCTAGGAAACACAAAATTTCAGTAAAAAAAAAAAATGCACTAAAGTTAAACTTAGGGTACACAAACGCAATATTTTACCCAATTTTATGTTAAAATAAAAAAGACAAGGTTGTGCCGAGTAAATAGACACCCAACATGTCAAACCTTACATTTGTGTGCGCCCGTGAATAGGTGACAAACATCAGTACCCTATATTTTCTATAGGTGACACTTTAACCACTTACGGACCGTCCGCCGCAGTTTTACGATGGCTGGTTGAAGGGGGATATCGTTGTTATGGCAGCAGCTATCTGCCATAACCCCGGTATCCTCTTCTTCAGCGGGTCGTCTGCTATAATATAAAAGTGGTCTCTGCGGCAGATTCGCTGCGAGATCACTTTTATCGGCGGCGGGAGAGGGGCCCCCCCCCCCCCCGCCGCTTACCAGAGTCGTCGGTAGTGGTGGAGGCGATTGGGTCCTTTCACTGGCTGTACATGGAGACGAGTGGGGGGGGGGGGGGGAGATGGCCCCCACCCGTCTCCATACAATTGCTGGGCGGAAGCGACGTCAAAACGTCACTTCCGCCCACAGCACTTAAAGGGCCATTTTTTTTTAAATAACTTTTTTAAATGACAATTATTATTTTTTTTTATTGTTTTATTATTTTATATTTTAGTCTAAATATGAGATGTGAGGACTTTTTGACCCCAGATCTCATATTTAAGAGGTCCTGTCATGCTTTTTTCTATTACAAGGGATGTTTACATTCCTTGTAAATAGGAATAAAAGTGACAAATGTTTTATTTTTTTATTTTTTATTTTTAAACAGTGTAAAAATAAGAATTTTTTTTCTTTTTAAACGCGCCCCGTTCCGCCGTGCTCGCGTGCAGAAGTGAACGCATACGTGAGCAGCGCCCGCATATGAAAACGGTGTTCAAACCATACATGTAAGGTATCGCCGCGATCGGTAGAGCGAGAGCAATAATTCTAACCCTAGACCTCCTCTGTAACTTAAAACATGCAACCTGTAGAATTTTTTTAAACGTCGCCTATGGAGATTTTTAAGGGTAAAAGTTTGTTGCCATTCCACGAGCGGGCGCAATTTTGGGCATCAATTTACTCGGCGTAGTATCTTTCTCAATATTAAAAAAAAAAATTGGGCTAACTTTACTGTTGTCTTATTTTTTAATTTAAAAAAGTACGCTTGTAAGACCTCTGCACAAATACGGTGTGACAGAAAGTATTGCAACGACCGTCATTTTATTCTATAGGGTGTTCGAAAAAAAAAAGTATAATGTTCAGGGGGTTCCAAGCAAAAAAAAAAAATGTTTTAAACAACAAATCTCAGAAAGAGGCTCGGTCTTTAAGTGGTTAAAAGCCCCCTATAGGTCATCAGTTAAACGTTGCAGAGGAAGCATGGTGCTCGAAATATTGCTCTCACTCCTGCGTGCACAGCGATATGTAACATGTGTACTGCAATCGATGTTTTCATGCGTAGGCGCCCCCCCGACGCATGCGTTTGCACTTGTGTGTAGATGTGAAGTCGGGTGGCCTCAACATTTTTGGAGGGGGTATTTTATGTGCTTGGGTGTAACTTAAATTTTTTGCAAGAAAAAAAAAAAATACATTTTTTTTTACTTAAACTTTTTTTTCCCATCCATATGTGATGATTTTTTGGTGACAGGTACTCTTTAACGGACATCTCCACTGAATGTAATGCAATGCATTCTTTCCCAGCCATGCTGGCCAGGGGAGGCTGACCGGTGCACCAGGAAGTGACGTCAAATGACAGGAGCACCCGGAAGTGACGTCACACACGTCACTTATGGGTCAGCAAGAAGAAGGGGAGGAGAGTTCTCTCCCCCTTACCCAGCCACACCCGCTGTGCCGGTCAACTTCCTGTTATAGGGTGACAACCCTCTCTGTCCCTTCCTTCCATTTGTGCTCCAGCGTTGTCACTCAGTCACATCCCCCCCCCCCCCCCCCCCCAGCAGGAGACTGCAAGCTGCCAGGCAGACACATATTGCACAGCGAGGGTCCTCTGTTGTCACCACCAGGAAGCATTGGAACAGGTTAAGAAAAAAAAAAAAAAAAAGATATCAATGGCATTTTATAAAAATAAAATAGTTTATGTCGCCAGAGTTCCCCGGGCCTCTCTCTAGTCACACCACTGGACATTAAAATTCACATTCTGTCAAAGATTTGTCAGATGCCGAGCATTCAGCACAGGAATGTTACATGGAATCCTTTCAGGCGCGTGTAAAGTAAAACTAAAGTCAATCATTAAAATCTCATATTAGAACTTTAACACGTGAATGTCTTTTCAAAAGTCATTTTAAAATCGAATCTTTTAAAAACCTTCACATTTCATTAAAGTAACCCCTGGTGATCCTGCCGTGAAGGTCCTTGTTGAGGAACTTTCCTGGTTAAGGTTGACAACCGCCTCCTGGTTGATCCCCTTGCGTTGTCACTACGTCACATGTGCCCCCTGGTGGTGACTGCAGGCGGTTGTGTCAGCAACATTCGGTGTTGGTCCCACCATTGGCACCAACAGGAAGCTTGTCCAGATGTGTCGCCCGCACCAGAGTCAGTACCAAGGAGTAGAGTTGCCAACCATCTATTTATTTTATAAACTGTGTGTGAAAAAAAAAAAAGAAAGAAAAAAAACGAACCCGTCCATTATTGTCCAAAATGTATTTCAAACAATTGATCCTGATCCAGCTGTAAAGATGAATACTTGAAGTCTTGCACATATACACTATATACAGTATCTCACTAATTAAAGTGAGTACACCCCTCACATTTCTGTAAATATTTCCTTCTATCTTTTCATGTGACAACACTGAAGAAATGACACTTTGCTACAATGTAAAGTAGTGAGTGTACAGCTTGTATAACAGTGTAAATTTGCTGTCCCCTCAAAATAACTCAACACACAGCCATTAATGTCTAAACCACTGGCAAAAAAAGGCAGTACACCCCTAAGTGAAAATGTCCAAATTGGGCCCCATTAGACATTTTCCCTCCCCGGTGTCATGTGACTCGTTTGTGTTACAAGGTCTCAGGTGTGAATGGGGAGCAGGTGTATTAAATTTGGTGTTATCGCTCTCACTCTCTCATACTGGTCACTGGAAGTACAACATGGCACCTCATGGCAAAGAACTCTCTGAGGATCTGAAAAAAATAATTGTTGCTCTACATAAAGATGGCCTAGGCTATAAGAAGATTGCCAAGACCCTGAAACTGAGCTGCAGCACGCTGGCCAAGACCATACAGCGGTATAACAGGACAGGTTCCACAGATGTTGAGTGCACGTGCTCAGCGTCATATCCAGAGGTTGTCTTTGGGAAATAGACGTATGAGTGCTGCCAGCATTGCTGCAGAGGTTGAAGGGGTGGGGGGGGTCAGCCTGTCAGTGCTCAGACCATACGCCGCACACTGCATCAAATTGGTCTGCATGGCTGTCATCCCAGAAGGAAGCCTCTTCTAAAGATGATACACAAGAAACCCTGCAAACAGTTTGCTGAAGAGAAGCAGACTAAAGACATGGATTACTGGAACCATGTCCTGTGGTCTGATGAGACCAAGATAAACGTATTTGGTTCAGATGGTGACAAGCGTGTGTGGGGGCAACCAGGTGAGGAGTACAAAAGACAAGTGTGTCTTGTCTACAGTCAAGCATGGTGGTGGGAGTGTCATGGTCTGGGGCTGCATGAGTGCTGCCGGCACTGGGGAGCTACAGATCATTGAGGGAACCATGAATGCCAACATGTACTGTGACATACTGAAGCAGAGCATGATCCCCTCCCTTCAGAGACTGGGCCGCAGGGCAGTATTCCAACATGATAACCACCCCAAATACACCTCCAAGACCACCACTGCCTGGCTAAAGAAGCTGAGGGTAAAGGTGATGGACTGGCCAAGCATGTCTCCAGACCTAAACCCTATTGATCATCTGTGGGACATCCTCACACGGAAGGTGGAGGAGCGCAAGGTCTCTAACATCCACCAGCTCTGTGATGTCATCATGGGGGAGGGGAAGAGGACTCCAGTGACAACCTGTGAAGTTCTGGTGACCTCCATGCCCATGAAGGTTAAGGCAGTGCTGGAAAATAATGGTGGCCACACAAAATATTGACACTTTGGGCCCAATTTGGACATTTTCACTTAGGGGTGTACTGACTTTTGTTGCCAGCGGTTTAGACATTAATGGCTGTGTGTTGAATTATTTTGAGGGGACAGCAAATTTACACTGTTATACAAGCTGTACACTCACTACTTTACATTGTAGCCAAGTGTCACTTCTTCAGTGTTGTCACATGAAAAGAGATAGAGAGAGATTATATATATACACACAGACACACACACACATTTTTATTATTATTATTTCTTTTTAATTTAACCACTTCACACAAATCCCGTACATCGCTACTTTGACACTAAATACCAGGATTATGGCAGCAGCTAGCTGCCATAACCCTGGTATTTTCGAGAACGGCGTGCGTTTCTATTTAAGATAAAAGTGGTTAATTTCTTAGATCTAGGGACCCCAGAGACTATGACGCGCTTCAGCTTCTGAGCGGTGAGGTTGTTCGTATCCGCACCTCTCTCACTCAGAAACGCCTACTCGCCCAGGCACACCGCATATTCGAGCAGGGGGAAAGGTCCGGGAAGTTACTGGCATGGCTGTCTAGGGAACAACAGGGGGGAATGTGCATACCACACATACGAGGACCAGATGGGGATCTCAGATACGCCCCAGATGAGATAAATGACTGTTTTGTTACCTTCTATTGAAATCTCTACAGCTCTAAGGCCACGTATTCAAGGTACGAACTCACTTCATACTTGGACCCCATTGACTTCCCGGTTCTGACTGCAAAATACCGTGACAACCTTGATGCCCCTATCACCACAGATGAATTATTAAAAGCCCTTAAGACTCTCCAATCGAGCAAATCTTCGCGTCCGGACGGCATACCCGTCGAGCTTTATAAGCAATATGCAGAGGAGCTGACGGACAAGTTGCACACTATGCTAACGGCGGCGCAAAGGCTGGGGACACTCCCGAACTCCTTGAGCGAGGCGGTGGTAGTTGTGATCCCCAAGCCGGGTAAAGATTCGTCCCTATGTTCCTCCTACCGCCTTGGCGATAGAACCCCTTGCCATTGCTCTGAGGGCGGAGGTAGGGGTGAAAGGCATATCAGTAGGTACAATTGAAGAAAAAGTGTCCCTATATGCGAATGACACCCTACTTTATCTCGCTGACTCCTTCCAGTCACTGCAGAAGGCTCTGGACCAATTTTAGGACTTTGCCCGATTTTCAGGTATCCGCATAAATTGGGACAAGTCCGTCCTGTTCCCGCTTCACCCCTCGCTTCCCAGGGTGGATACTGCCACCCGAATCCAATGGGTGGACGAATTCACCTATCTAGGCATCAAAATTAGCAACACCATACATGAGTTTTTAGAGAAGAATGTACAGCCTCTCATCTCCCAGCTTACAGTAAAATGCACAGCTTGGCGCACTTTACCGCTCACCCCCGCGGGCAGAATTAACTTGCTCAAAATGGTGTTCCTTCCTAAATTTTTATACTTTTTCCGCAACACCCCCTCCCATATACCCAAGTCCTTTTTCAGGCGTCTGGAGGGGATCTTCACTTCTTTCATCTGGGCTGGGAGGCCCCCTAGAGTGGTGAAGAGGGTGCTTTACCTTCCTCTGTCAGGAGGGGGCCTTGCCCTTCCAAACTTTTTGATATACTACTGGGCTGCCGTACTGGTTACGGTACGATGGTGGTTCTCCCAGCCCAGACAAAATCCCGCAGTGAGACTGGAGGCTGCCATTTTGGGCTCGTATGCAGCTCTGACTAATTTAGTGTATAGGGGTCCTATGGCCCCCCATCCCCTGACGACCCCTATGAAAACCACCATTAGAGCATGGAGGGAGGCCAGGACAATATATGCTGAGCCGAATTGCATATCCCCACACACTCCGCTTTGGGGTAACCCTACCCTCCCCCATCTATACAAAATACCAGACCCCTCTCAATGGGCCAAACGGGGAATAACCACCCTAAAACACATCATAGCTGATGGTAAGCTTATGCCCTTCCAGCACATAAAAAGGCAGTATTCCCTCCCCCGGCCCTTCGGGTTCAAATACTGGCAACTGAGACATGCGATGAGGGCGCAATTCCCAGACAGGCTGACTTTGGAACCGGACTCAATCGAGCGACTTCTGATTTCAAGCGTGATGGGGAAGCCCCTATCCACTCTGTACTTACCGTATATTTGACGGTAGCACATGACGTCAAACCCACCCGCTCATTGGACAAATGGAGGGAGGATATTCCGACGTTGGGGGAGGACGAGTGGGAGGACTGCATCTCGACCTACATCCCAACTGTGATAGCAGCTAAGGACAGGTTCCTACAGCTTAAGTTTCTCCACAGGGCTTACTTTACAGGGTGTGCCAGGTGTGCCTGGGCACACCCTAATTGCCTTGTGTGCTGCATATTCCCCCCCCCTGTTTTGACCACTGATATTTCATCCCCCCCCAAAAAATGTTACACAAGCCCAAAAATTTGGGGAAAAGAAAATTAACTAAATTACACTGTTCACTGCCCTACTGACACCATCAGTACATATACACATGCATATGTATTTAAGCTTTGGGGTGCACACCCTAATGCAAGAGGCTGCGCACACCTATGGCTAGGAGGGAGATAATGCTACACTGGAAGTCAGCCGAGCCCCCTACCCTCAGCTCCTGGAAGAAGGCGGTAGACTCAGTGTTGAGGGCGGAGGTAGGGGTGAAAGGCATATCAGTAGGTACAATTGAAGAAAAAGTGTCCCTATATGCGAATGACACCCTACTTTATCTCGCTGACCCCTTCCAGTCACTGCAGAAGGCTCTGGACCTGTTTGAGGACTTTGCCCGATTTTCAGGTATCCGCATAAATTGGGACAAGTCCGTGCCACTGTACAAACTCACATACGAGAGCAGACAGTGCCCTGCCAAATTCGACAAAGTTTGGTCGACCTGGATGGTTGCGCGTGGTTGAGGGGCCGGGAACTGGGGACCTATTGACGGACTCCCCTCTGCTCGGTCCGGGACATAGTCCCCCCCCCTCGAACACGGGGCACCGTCGGGCCACATTGGCAGACGATTGCTCTCAATCTGTCGAGCTTGCTATGCAAATAACGGCCCTCTAGGGGGTGGCGGATATATGACCTGCTGATTTTCCGGGTAGCTTTCAGATGAAATATCCCAAGATCCCACCGGATAAGAGAGACAGGGACTATGTAGTTATGGACTAGTGGGAAATTACATTATTGGGTAGATGCTTTGATTTAATGCTGTACTGAATATGATACCTCATGTTGAATGCTCAATAATGCTGATTTGTTAATTAACTATCCCTTCTTTAAGTTATAAAAAGATATACAGGGAAGACGCAGATATGGACTTGTGAGATGTTACATTCCTGAATAGATGCTTTACTATAATGCCGTAATGAATGAGACACTTTATGTCGTACGCCGACTGTTTTGTAATGCTGATTTGTTAAAATAAAACCTTTTTCTGTTAAAAAAAAAAAAAAGATAAAAGTGGTCTCCGCGGCGGATTCGCCGCAAGATCGTTTTATCAGGGGGGAGAGGTGCCCACCCCCCTCCTGCTGTGCTCCGGTCATCTCCGCCGCTTACTGGACGCGCCGGTAGCGTCGGAGACGATCGCGTCCTCTCCCATGGATGCCTGGCTGCCGACTGAGGGGGAAGATGGCCCCCGCTCGGCTCCATGGCATGGGAGGGCAGAAGCGAGGACAAATGTCCCTTCCACCCATAGCTCTTAAAAAGGAAAAAAATATATATTTTTTTATTATTGCATTTTAGTGTAAATATGAGATCTGAGATCTTTTTGACCCCCCAGATCTCATATTTAAGAGGACCTGTCATGCTTTTTTTCTATTACAAGGGATGTTTATATTCCTTGTAATAGGAATAAAAGTGACCCAAAGAAAAAAGAACTGTGTCAAAATAAAAAATTTAAGTCAAATAAATGAGAAAAAAAAAGTTTTAAAGCGCCCCGTCCCAACAAGCTCGCGCGCAGAAGCCAACGCATACGTGAGTAGCGCCCGCATATGAAAATGGTGTTCAAACCACACATGTGAGGTATCGCCGCGATCGTTAGAGCGAGAGCAATAATTTGAGCACTAGACCTCCTCTGTAATGCCCTGTACACACGGTCGGACTTTGTTCGGACATTCCAACAACAAAATCCTAGGATTTTTTCCGACGGATGTTGGCTCAAACTTGTCTTGCATACACACGGTCACACAAAGTTGTCGGAAAATCCGATCGCTCTGAACGCGGTGACGTAAAACATGTACGTCGGGACTATTAACGGGGCAGTGGCCAATAGCTTTCATCTCTTTATTTATTCTGAGCATGCGTGGCACTTTGTCCGTCGGATTTGTGTACACACGATCGGAGTTTCCGACAACGGATTTTGTTGTCGGAAAATTTTATCTCCTGCTCTCCAACTTTGTGTGTCGGAAAATCCGATGGAAAATGTCCGATGGAGCCCACACACGGTCGGAATTTCCGACAACACGCTCCAATCGGACATTTTCCATCGTAAAATCCGACCGTGTGTACGGGGCATTACTCAAAACTGGTAACCTGTAGAAATTTTTAAACATTGCCTATGGAAGTTTTTATGTGTAAAATTTTGAAGCGTGACATGTTGGGTATCAATTTACTCGGCGTAACATTATCTTTCACAATATAAAAAAAAATTGGGATAACTTTACTTTTGTCTTACTTTTATTTAAAAAAAAGTGTATTTTTGCAAATAAAAGTGAGCTTGTAAGACCGCTGCGCAAATACGGTGTGACAGAAAGTATTGCAATGACCGCCATTTTATTCTCTAGGGTGTTAGAAAAAAAAAATATGATGTTTTTGGGTTCTAAGTAATTTTCTAGCAAAAAAAAATATTTTTGGACTACAGTGCCTTGAAAATGTATTCATACCCCTTGAAGTTTCCCACATTTTGTCATTTTACAACCAAAAATGTAAATGTATTTTATTGGGATTTTATGTGATAGACCAACACAAAGTGGCACATAATTGTGAAGTGGAAGGAAAATGATAAATGTTTTTCAACATTTTTTACAACCAAATATGTGAAAAGTGTGGGGGGTACATTTGTATGGCGCCCCCCGGAGTCAATACTTTGTAGAACCCCCTTTCTCTGCAATTACAGCTGCAAGTCTTTTTGGGGATGTCTCTACCAGCTTTGCACATCTAGAGAGGGACATTTCTGCCCATTCTTCTTCTATGCAGAATATCTCAAGCTCTGTCAGATTGGATGGAGAGCGTCTGTGAACAGCAATTTTCAAGTCTTGCCACAGATTCTCAATGGGATTTAGGTCTGGACTGTGACTGGGCCATTCTAACACATGAATATGCTTTGATCTAAACCATTCCATTGTAGCTCTGGCTGGATGTTTCGGGTCGTTGTCCTGCTGGAAGGTGAACCTCTTCCCCAGTCTCAAGTCTTTTGCACTCTAATAGGGCGTACACACGGTCAGACATTGATCGGACATTCCGACAACAAAATCCTAGGATTTTTTCCGACGGATGTTGGCTCAAACTTGTCTTGCATACACACGGTCACACAAAGTTGTTGGAAAATCCGATCATTCTGAACGCGGTGACGTAAAACACGTACGTCGGGACTATAAACGGGGCAGTGGCCAATAGCTTTCATCTCTTTATTTATTCTGAGCATGCGTGGCACTTTGTCCGTTGGATTTGTGTACACACGATCGGAATTTCCGACAACGGATTTTGTTGTCGGAAAATTTTATCTCCTGCTCTCCAACTTTGTGTGTCGGAAAATCCGATGGAAAATGTCCAATGGAGCCCACACACGGTCGGAATTTCCGACAACCTGCTCCGATCGGACATTTTCCATCGGAAAATCCGACCGTGTGTACGGGGCATAACAGGTTTTCTTCTAAGATTGTCCTGTATTTGGCTCCATCCATCTTCTCATCAACTCTGACCAGCTTCCCTGTGCCTGCTGAAGAAAACCATCCCCACCACATGATGCTGCCACCACCATGTTTCACGGTGGGGATGGTGTGTTCAGGGTGATGTGCAGTGTTAGTTTTCCCCACACATAGCGTTTTGCTTTTAGGCCGAAAAGTTGAATTTTGGTCTCATCTGACCAGATCACCTTCTTCCACATGTTTGCTGTGTCCTCCACATGGCTTCTCACAAACTACAAACAGGACTTCTTATGACTTTCTTTCACCAATGTCTTTCTTCTTGTCACACTTCCATAAAGGGCAGATTTGTGGAGAACACGACTAATAGTTGTCCTGTGGACAGATTCTCCCACCTGAGCTGTGGATCTCTGCAGCTCCTCCAGAGTTACCATGGACCTCTTGGCTCTTCTCTGATGAATGCTCTCCTTGCCCGGCCGGTCAGTTTAGGTGGACAGCCATGTCTTGGTAGGTTTGCAGTTGTGCCATACTCTTTCCATTTTCAGATGATGGATTGAACAGAGCTCCGTGAGATGTTCAAAGCTTGGGAGATTTCTTTATAACCTAACCCTGCTTTATACTTCTCCTGAACTTTATCCCTGACCTGTCTGGTGTGTTCCTTGGCCTTCATGATGCTGTTTTGTTCACTAAGGTTCTCTAACAAAACTCTGAGGGCTTCACAGAACAGCTGTATGTATACTGAGATTAGATGACACACAGGTGGGCTCTATTTACTAATTAGGTAACTTCTGAAGGCAATTGGTTCCACTCGATTTTAGTTAGGGGGTATCAGAGTAAAGGGGTTTAAATTCAAATGCCCCCCCCCCACACTTTTCACATATTTTTTTGTATAATTTATCATTTTCCTTCCACTTCACAATTATGAGCCACTTTGTGTTGGTCCATCACATAAAATCCCAATAAAATACATTCACGTTTTTGGTTATAACATGACAAAATGTGGGAAACTTCAAGGGGTATGAATACTTTTTCAAGGCACTGTATGTATGTGTGTGTGTCTATATTTAAATCATGTTTGCTGCCAAACCTATGAATGACAAGTAGATATTTAGAAAGCGCTTAGGCCGGAGATTTCCCCCGGGGACACCAGGTCGCCCTCGTGCTGAGTTGTCACCGACACATGCAGCTCGCCCCATTGTGTACAATGTAATCTGCGTGTGTCACATGGACGTTTCATAACAAGATTCCCGGCCTGGCACTGCAGGGGGCGATGTCACTGTGACTGATGGACACCAGCTGATTCTGAATGGGGGCGGAGCTCTGGTAATTAATATCTACTTATCTGTGCAACAAAAGAGAGAGAGAGGGAGAGAGAGAGACCACTATATTACCAAAAGTATTGGGACGCCTGCCTTTACACACAGATGAACTTTAATGGCATCCCAGTCTTAGTCCGTAGGCTTCAATGTTGAGTTGGCTCCACCCTTTACAGATATAACAGCTTCAACTCTTCTGGGAAGGCTGTCCACAAGGTTTAGGAGGGTGTCTATGGGAATGTTTGACCATTCTTCCAGAAGCCCATTTGTGAGGTCAGGCACTGATGTTGGACGAGAAGGCCTGGCTCGCAGTCTCAGCTCTAATTCATCCCAAAGGTGTTCTATCGGGTTGAGGTCAGGACTCTGTGCAGGTCGGTCAAGTTCCTCCACCCCAAACTCGCTCATCCATGTCTTTATGGACCTTGCTTTGTGGACTGGTCCATATCATTTGGTGGAGGGGGGATGTTTTTCAGGGGTTGGGCTTGGCCCCCTTAGTTCCAGTGAAGGGAACGCTTAAGGCGTCAGCATACCAAGACATTTTAGACAATTTGATGCTCCCAACTTTGTGGGAACAGTTTGGGGACGGCCCCTTCCTGTTCCAACATGACTGCGCACCAGTGCACAAAGCAAGGTCCATAAAGACATGGATGAGCGAGTTTGGGGTGGAGGAACTTGACTGGCCTGCACAGAGTCCTGACTTCAACCTGAGTATGGGTATGGGGGTCCAGGTACTATCTTGGGGGACATGTATCAAAGCAAAAATTATTTTAAAAAAAACTATAGTTTTTTTCAGAAGCAGTGATTTTAATGATGCTTAAAGTGCAACAATAAAAAAATCCCTTTAAATATAGTAGGTGGTCCCCTTAGTCTGCCTGTAAAGTGGCGCCTCCGTACCATATATAGAACCTGCTGCAGCAAAAATTACATTTTTTAACCTTCTGTCAATGGTTATTAATGAGGGGGGCGGCCGGCTTCCCGGCCCGCTGCTTTGCAACCGGCTATTTCTTCGCACAGAATTCTAATCGGGTGATCGTTTTTCGACCAATCCGAATTGTTCTGAAAAGTTGGAATTCGTTAGAAAACGAATGAACTAAATAAATTTTAAGGGATTTCAACTAAATTCGTTACTATTTCATTTGGAGGTGATTCGGGTACATCCATATCTCAGAATAACCAAAAATGTGTCCAAATTTGGATTCGGACCGAAACAAAATTGCGCACGTCTAACAGCGGGTACAGGATTCACAGCAACCTCTGCAATCCTTAATGAATGTACGGGATTTGTGTTATCCTCACATGCACACAGTGTTTCTATAAATAAATTGACTGAAAGGCCCCCTTAATGGGGCACTTTCCACCCTCAGGCCCCATAGAAACTGCACTGGTCAACCAACAATAATTCTGGCTCCCATAGACTGGCTACAGTAGGTGCTCATGTGGTACACAGATTAGTCCTGTCAATGTAAGAAGGTTCTCCTAACCACAACTCGTTATGTGTATAAAATACACCTGTCCACAGAATCTCTTTCCTCCATTCAACCCATCATGGGGAAGACCAAAGAGCGGTCAAAGAACGTCAGAGACAAGATTGTAGACCCGCACAAGGCTGGAATGGGCTACAAGACCATCAGCAAGAAGCTTGGTGAGGAGGAGACAACTGTTGGAGCGATTATTCACAAATAGAAGAAATACAAAATAACCATCAATCGCCCTTGGTCCGGAGGTCCATGCAAGGTTTCTCCTCATGGGGTGAGGGTGGTCATGATAAAAGTGAGGGATCAGCCCAGAACTACACGGGAGGAGCTTGTGAAGGATCTTGAGGTAGTCCGGACCACAGCCACCAAACAAACCATTGGTAACACAATACACCACCATGGATTGAAATCCTGCAGCGCCCGCAAGGTCCCCCTCCTTAGGAAGACACATGTACAGGACCATATGAAGTTTACCAATGAACATCTAAATGATTCAGAGAAGGTTCGGGAGAAAGTGCTGTGGTCAGAGGAGCCCAAAATTGAGCTCCTTGGCATTAACTCAGCTCGCTGTTTTTGGAGGAAGAAAAATGCTGACTATGACCCTAAGAACACCATCCCTACAGTCAGGCACGGAGGTGGAAACATGATGCTTTGGGGCTGTTTCTCTGCTAAAGGTACAGGCCGACTTTGCCGCATTGAGGGCCCAATAGACGGGGTCATGTATTGTGATATCTTGGATGAGAACCATTTTGCCTCGGCCAGAACACTGAAGATGGGTCCTCCAGCATGACAATGACCCAAAACATACCGTCAAGGCAACAAAGGAGAAACACATTAAGGTTATGGAGTGGCCTAGTCAGTCTCCAGACCTTAATCCTATAGAAAATATATGGAGGGAGCTGAACCTTCGAGTTGCCAAGTGACAGCCAAGAAACCTTAAGGATTTAGAGAAGATCTGTAAAGAAGAGTGGACCAAAATCCCTCCTGAGATGTGTGCAAACCTGGTCACCAACTACAAGAAACGTCTGACCTCTGTGATCACCAACAAGGGTTTCTCCACCAAGAACTAGGTCACGTTTTGCTTGGGAATCAAATTTTTATTTTACTAACTGAACCGCAACTCTTTTTATTACATTTGTATATTATTATTTTTTTGGAGGACTTTTGGTTGTTATTCTGACTCTACCATTTAAAACACACCTATGATAAAAAATTGATAGACCCTTCATTTCTTTGTAAGTGGGGCAAACTTACAAAATCTGCAGGGCATCAAATCATTGTTTTCCCCCCACTGTATCTTTTAGAAGAAGTGGGTCTCATTCAGCTGGGACTTTTTTTGGGGAAAAGTTGAAAATGTTTTTAGCGCCATCTTCCTCAAAGGGATGAATAGCCATTTTATTATTTTATTCTAATATTTATGTATTTTTATTTATTTGTATATTTTTTTAATTTGCTATATTGTGTGTGTATATATATATATATATATATATAAAAATGTCTATATTTATATTGTGTATAATATGGTTCCTGTGTATTTGATGTATGTTCTTTGCTTTAGCAATGTACTCAATCATGGATGGTTTTTAAAAATTTAACAGTGGAAATTCCATCCACGATATCTCTTTAAGCGTTTCGCAGCGATGGCCTCGTCTCCCTTTGCCACAGCCCCCCCCTGGCACACGCGGCCGCTCCACCCAGTCCACCACGTTCACCTACCTGCCTATGGGCTCCGGATCCAGCAGGACAGGCTTGCAGGAGAGGGTCCGTTCCCCCCCTCCCCCTTTCTCTGTGCAAAGTACACAGGAGGAAACTTTCACCCAACAGATGGATCCAAAAAAAACAAACGCAGGTTGGAGCCGCCACCGCCGTTTCCTTCTTTTTTTTTTTTTTAGGTGAACAAACAGTCCAGCTTAACCCCGCGCTGACCTCTGGCTTTGTGTAGGCTGAGGGGAGTGCTTTGTGTTACGACAGCGCACTGCGGCCCAGCTGGAGGGTGGTGGTGGGGGCTCGGCTGGGAGAGGGTAACCCTTTACTGCTGGGTCTTCCCTTCATTTTACAGCGTGGACCGCGGAAGACGACGCCAGAACATTTCCAACTATACCAAAAAAAAAAAATCCCACCTGAACGGGACCCACTTCTTCTAGATATACAGTGGGGGGAAAATAATGATTTGATCCCCTACAGATTGTGTAAGTTTGCCCACTTACAAAGAAATGAAGGGTCTATCATTGTTTTTATCATAGGTGTATTTTATAGGATAGAGACAGAATATCAACCAAAAATCCAGAAAAAAAAACCACACAATATAAATTTTATAAATGGAGTTGCAGTTCAGTGAGTAAAATAAGTATTTGATCCCCAAGCAGAACATGACTTAGTACTTGGTGGAGAAACCCTTGTTGGCAAGCACAGAGGTCCGACGTTTCTTGTAGTTGGTGACCAGGTTTGCACACATCTCAGGACGGATTTTGGTCCACTCTTATTTGCAGATCTTCTCTAAATTATTATTATTATTATTATACAGGATTTATATAGCACCAACAGTTTACGTAGCACTTTACAACTTGAGGGTAGACAGTACAAATACAATACACTTTAAGGCTGGGTTCACACTAGTGCGACACGACAGCTGTCCTACTTTGGATCCGACTTTGCCCTGCGACATGAAGCCGGCATGTGTCCGACTTTCAATGAACAGGGATCCGACTTGGATCCCCGCCAATGTGTTTGGTATGAATCTTTAGGGGGAACTCCGCGCCAAATTTTAAATAAAAAAACTGGCATGGGTTCCCCCTCCAAGAGCATACCAGGCCCTTGGGTCTGGTATGGACCTTAAGGGGAACCCCCTACGCCGAAAAAACAGCATGGGGGTCCCCCCCAATCCATACCAGACCCTTATCCGAGCACGCAGCCCGGCAGGACAGGAATGGGGGTGGGGACGAGCGGGCGGCCCCCCCCCTCCTGAACCGTACCAGGCCGCATGCCCTCAACATGGGGGGGTTTGGTGCCTTGGGGGAGAGGGGCGCGCTGCGGGCCCCCCACCCCAAAGCACCTTGTCCCCATGTTGATGAGGACAAGGGCCTCTTCCCGACAACCCTGGCCGTTGGTTGTCGGGGTCTGCGGGCGGAGGGCTTATCGGAATCCGGGAGCCCCCCTTTAATAAGGGGGCCCCCAGATCCCGCCCCCCACCCTATGTGAATGAGTATGGGGTACATGGTACCCCTACCCATTCACCTAGGGAAAAGTGTCAATAAAAAAAAAAACAATACACAGGTTTCAAGATTAATTTATTAGGCAGCTCCGGGATCTTCTTCCGACTTCGGGGGGGTCTTCTCCCGGTGTTCCGCCTCTTCTCCCGGGCCCCGCCGCTATCTTCTTCCAGCTCTTTTGCCAGCAGGGGGCCCCGGTCTGCTGCCGCTGTCTTGTCGCCGCTGTCTCGCGGCTTCTTCTCTTCATCTCTTCTTCCGATGTTGACACGACGCTCTCTCCGGCTGGAATGCTCTCTGTGCGCTCTGCTATGGCTTATATAGGCGGTGACCCCGCCCCCTTATGCCGTCACAGTCCCTGGGCATGCTGGGACTGTGACGGCATAAGGGGGCGTGGTCATCGGGTGATGACCACGCCCCCTAAAACGTCACAGTCCCAGCATGCCCAGGGACTGTGACGGCATAAGGGGGCGGGGTCACCGCCTATATAAGCCATAGCAGAGCGCACAGAGAGCATTCCAGCCCCAGAGAGTGTCGTGTCAACATCAGGAGAAGAGGGCAGAAGGCAGAAGATTGAAGACCGGGCTCCTCCGCTATAGCAAAAGAGCAGAAAATAGCGGAGGAGCCCGGCAGAAGATCCAGAGAGCGCGGAGAAGAACCGGAGAGACCCCCGAAGAGAAGAAGGCAGCAGACCGGGCTCCTCTGCTATAGCGAAAGAGCGGCAAAAGAGCAGAAGATAGCAGAAGAGCCTGGCAGAAGACCCGGAGAGCGCGGAGAAGAACCGGAGAGACCCCCGAAGTCGGAAGAAGACCCCCGGAGCTGTCTAATAAATTACTTTAAAAATCTGTAGTGTTTTTTTTTTTTACACTTTTTCCCTAGGTGAATGGGTAGGGGTACGATGAACCCCATACTCATTCACATAGGGTGGGGGGCCGGGATCTGGGGGCCCCCTTATTTAAAGGGGGCTCCCGGATTCCGATAAGCCCCCCGCCCGCAGACCCCGACAACCAACGGCCAGGGTTGTCGGGAAGAGGCCCTTGTCCTCATCAACATGGGGACAAGGTGCTTTGGGGTGGGGGGCCTGCAGCACGCCCCCCTCCCCCAAGGCACCAACCCCCCCATGTTGAGGGCATGCGGCCTGGTATGGTTCAGGAGGGGGGGCGCTCGCTCGTCCCCACCCCCATTCCTGTCCGGCCGGGCTGCGTGCTCGGATAAGGGTCTGGTATGGATTGGGGGGGACCCCCACGCCGTTTTTTCGGCGTAGGGGGTTCCCCTCAAGGTCCATACCAGACCCAAGGGCCTGGTATGCTCTTGGAGGGGGAACCCATGCCGGTTTTTTATTTAAAATTTGGCGCGGAGTTCCCCCTCAAGATCATCTGAGCACAAGTCGCGTGCCGAAGTCGGATCATGCAAGACGGCGATCCGACTTTGATCCGACTTCAATGATAGTCAATAGGCTGAAGTAGGATCAAAGTCGGATCAAAGTAGTACAGGGAGCATTTCTAAAGTCGGAACGACTTGTGTCGGACCAGTTAGGACGGCTCCCATAGGGAAACATTGGATTTCACACGTCATGCGACATGAGCTCCCAATGTCGGAGCGTTTGTCGGACCAGTGTGAACCCAGCCTAATACAGTAGGAATCAGAGGGCCCTGCTCCTTAGAGCTTACAATCTAAGGGGGAAGGTCAAGAGATACAAGAGGTAATAACTGTGGGTGATGTGCTGATTGAGAAGATAAATGTACAGTTGTTAGGTGGGGGCCAGATAGGCTTCTCTGAAGAGATGAGTTTTCAGGGATCGTCTGAAAGTGGATAAAGTAGGAGAAAATCGGATGGATTGGGGTAGAGCATTCCAGAGGATGGGGGAGGCTCTGGAGAAGTCCTGAAGGCGAGCATGGGATGAGGTGACAAGGGAGTTTGAGAGCAGGAGGTCTTAGGAGGAGCGAAGAGAACGATTAGGTTGGTATTTTGTGACCAGGTTAGAGATGTAGCTGGGGGCCAGGTTGTGGATGGCTTTGTAAGTTATAGTTAGTATCTTGAATTTAATTTGGTGACTGAGTGGCAGCCAATGGAGGGATTGGCAGAGGGGTGTAGCAGACGCTGAGCGGTTTGTGAGGTGGATGAGCCTGACAGCAGCGTTCATGATGGACTGAAGTGGGGAGGAGCCTATTTAGAGGTAAGCCAATGAGGAAGAGTTGCAGTACTCGAGGCGGGAGATGACCAGGGAGTGGATTAGAAGCTTTGAGGTGATATTGGTTAGAAAGGGGCGTATCTTGAAGATGTTGGAGGTTGAGGCGGCAAATTTTGGATAGTGATAGAATATGGGGCCGAAAGGTTAGTTCAGAGTCCAGGATTACACCTAGGACCTTGGCGTGGGGGATGGGTTGACAGTTGAGCCGTTGATATTGACAGAGAAATCAGGGGAAGTGGCACCTGAGGGAGGAAATATCATGAGCTCGGTTTTGGATAGGTTGAGTTTAAGGAAGTGATGTGACATCAAGACTGATATATCTGCTAGTAAGTTGGTAATGCGTGAGGAGACAGATGGAGAGAGCTGGGGGGGTGGAGAGATAGATTTGGGTGTCATCAGCGTAGAGATGATATTTAAAGCCGTGGGAGGCAATCAACTTACTCAGGGAGGTGGTGTAGATTGAGAAAAGGAGAGGTCCAAGAACAGAACCTTGGGGGACCCCAACGGAGAAAGGAAGAGAAGAGGAGGAAGTAGAGTTGTAAGTGACACTGAAGGAGCGGTGGGATAGGTAGGATGAGAACCAGCGAAGAGTACAGTCACGGAGACCAAAGGAGTGGAGTTTATTGAGGAGGAGGGAGTGGTCCACTGTGTCAAAGACAGCAGAGAGATCCAGAAGTAGTACAGAATAGTGTCCATTGGCTTTAGCCATTAGTAGGTCATTTGAGAGTTGAAGGAGAGCAGTTTCCCTGGAGTGTTGGGGGCGAAATCCGGACTGAAGGGGATCAAGAAGTTTATTCTTGGTCAGATGGTCGCTTAGTCAGTTGTAGACCAGTCTTTCAAGAAGTTTGAAGGAGAGTAAGGAGATGGGACATAAGTTGTTAAGATTGGTGGGGTCCAGTGAGGGCTTTTTAAGTATTGGGGTGACTAGCGCATGTTTTAGAGAGTTTGGGAAGATGCCACAAGAGAGGGAGAGGTTGAAAATGTGAGTTAGAGAGCGTAGAATCGAGTCAGAGGGTGAGTGTAGTATTTGCGAAGGAGCGGGATCCAGGGGGCAAGTGGTTAGATGAGTGTTAGATAAAAGTTTAGCAACCTCATTAATAGTAGCAGGGTTGAATGAGGGAAGTAATGATTGTATCTGTGGACATGGGGTGTTGCATGGGGGAGGTTGGAGATCTCCTCATGAATTGTATCAATCTTAGTTTTGAAGTGATTGGTGATCTCCTGGGCAGTGAGTGAGTTGGAGGGTGGAGGCAGTGGAGGACAGAGTAGAGTGTTGAAGGTAGAGAAGAGTTTATGTGGACTGGATGGTGTTAATGAGTGGGATAAAGTAGGTCTGTTTGGCAGTGTGAAGGCAGGAGTAGTATTTTAGGAGGGCAGATTTATATTGTGTGAAGTCTTCCTGGAACTTATTCCTATGCCACAGGCGCTCAAGAGCTCGGCTACGTTTTCTGAGACTTCTGGTGTCATCTTGTCTAGGGAGGAAGACAGTGAGCTGTTGTAGATGAAAGTAGCTAGGTTGGGGCAGGACAGAGGTGAGATTTTGTCATAGAGGTGATCAGTAGCAGAGTAGAGAAGAGAAGGGTTGAGGTGGCGAAGGTTTCTACGTGTAACTGTTGGGCAGTTGGAGGGAGAGGAGGTGGAAGACAGGGAGAGAGCAAAACTAATAAGGTGGTGATCAGAGAGTGGGAGTGGATTGTTAGAAAGGTTGCATGGAGTGCACAGATAGGAAGAACCAACCGGACGCCGGGAGAAGATGAATCGGAGAAACCCCCGAAGACGGAAGAAGACCCCCCCGGAGCTGTTTAATAAATTATTTTAAAAACCTGTGTTGTGTTTTATTATTGACACTTTTTACCTAGGTGAATGGGTAGGGGTACCATGTACCCCATACTCATTCACATAGGGTGGGGGGGCCGGGATCTGGGGGCCCTCTTATTATAGGGGGCTCCCGGATTCCGATAAGCCCCCCGCCCGCAGACCCCGACAACCAACGGCCAGGGTTGTCGGGAAGAGGCCCTTGTCCTCATCAACATGGGGACAAGGTGCTTTGTGGTGGGGGGGCACCACAAGGCGCCCCCTCCCCCAAAGCACCCCCCCCTTGTTGAGGGCATGCGGCCTGGTACGGTTCTGGAGGGGGGGGCGCTCGCTCGTCCCCACCCCCTTTCCTGACCGGCCGGGCTGCGTGCTCGGATCGGGGTCTGGTATGGATTTTGGGGGGACCCCCACGCCGGTTTTTCGGCATAGGGGTTCCCCTTAAAGTTCCATACCAGACTTAAGGGCCTGGGATGCCTGCGACAGGGCTTGCAAGGTTTCAATCTCGCCAAAAAAGCGGCGAGATTGAATTCCTTTTCTAGTCCCGTCGTACCCGAGTCACGTTCAAAATGAACGGACTTGTCCGTGTGTGGGAAAGTCCGTTCATTCTGAAAGTCCGGCGGAAGTCCGTCGGGAAGACCGGATTCCGGGAAAGTCCGGCCGTGTGTAGGCAAGTCCGGCTGTTCAGAAAGTCCGGCGGTAGTCCGCCGGAAGTCTGGCGGCAAGTACGTCGGACCTAGCTTTCTAGAAAGTCCGACCGTGTGTACGCCCCATTAGAGAAATGGGAGAGAATAGACGAATGCAATCAGCCTCAAAAGAGGAAATCCTTAGGGTTTCTTGGCTGTTGCTTGGCAACTCGAAGTTTCAGCTCCCTCCATAAATTTTCTATAGGATTAAGGTCTGGAGACTGGCTAGGCCACCCCCTGACCTTAATGTGCCACTTCTTTGTCGCCTTGGTGGTATGTTTTGGGTCATTGCCATGCTGGAAGACCCATCCATGACCCATCTTCAGTGATTTTACAATGGTAAGGGCTGGGCTCAGCCCTTTATTTTCTGAGCTGGCCGTTCAGCTGTCGGCTAATTGCCAGCGCCTGTCTCTCCACAGTTACTCAGCTGTTGATGATATCCTTCTCGTCAGTCTTGCCTACTTAAGCCGTTCAGCCCAGAGGATCTCTGCCTTCGCCTTGGTCAATATCACAGAGCCTATCTCCTGCCATCTTGTTTAAAGACTTGCTTTACTGACATCCCTTCTGGCTCTACATCCTGCTTGCTGTTCCACTACATTGATCCCTGACTTCTGGCTTGGCTGACTATCCGTTCCGGTTACTGAACTTTGGCTATGTTTTGACTACAATACATGTAGTCAGGTTTCTGACAACAATACATGACCCCGTCCATTGGCCCCTCAATGCGGCAAAGTCGGCCTGTACTTTTACCAGAGAAACAGCCCCAAAGCATCATGTTTCCACCTGTGTTCTTAGGGTCATAGTCAGCATTTTTCTTGATTGGGTTGCATCAAGTAAATATATACCAAACATATCAAGGCTTAAAATTTCACACGTCAGTGGAATTACAAAAAAAAAATAAAAAATGACGGTACCCAACATTTTCCATAGGCAATGCTTTAAAAGTCTTTACAGGTCATCAGTTTAGAGTTAACCGTGAATTACGG
Organism: Lithobates septentrionalis; assembly: GCA_037952835.1. Lineage (NCBI taxonomy): Eukaryota > Metazoa > Chordata > Amphibia > Anura > Ranidae > Lithobates > Lithobates septentrionalis. The sequence continues at coordinate 269,794 of JBBDGP010004477.1, forward strand.
CCTTAGAATTATTGCAGTCGCTCTGCCGTTCACGTAGCGCAATTCATATATACATATACATGCCTGTCCTGTGCTGTGCTTTTTATATGGGGTGTTTGTGGTGGTGACAGGGGTGCTTTCATTTTTTTTTTCATTATCTTGTATACTTCCTCCCTTTTAATTTTTTTCATCTTTATTGCTATGACAAAGTGGCTAAAAAGTCACCTATGTGATAGCATGGGCAGGTGACAGGTCCACTTTATAGAGACTTTGGGGGTCCTTAAACGGGCTTCGGCTTCAAGGGTGGTAGTGGGTTGTTTTTTTTTTTTCCTATTTTCCATAGGTAAGGGTTTTTTTTTTAGCTTAGGTGGCTCAAAGCGGAGCATTCACTAGTCACCAACCATCTGTCCTTGGAGCTGTCTTTTGCAGTATATTGCTGAATCATTTGAAAGGAAAAAAAAAAGTGTGAAAACAATGTGCGCCTAATCCAGCTGACATTATATGACTCACTGGTACAAACCTGATCTGTTACCTGTAGTCCCACAGACATGCAAGGCTGACCTGGTACTTGTAGTCCTACAAACACGTGGTCGGTTCCTACCTACTTGTTGCACAAAGCTGGAAGCTATGGGAGCCACCCTGCATTACCTGATGATTAATATAGCCGGCTCAATGGCCAGATCCTGTCCAGCCTCTCCACCATACATTGGCTATTCTTCAGAATATCTTCCTAGTCTAGTCCCTGTTACTGCATTTCACCGCCACCCCAGTGCCCCTAGAGACCCTGGCACTCCAGTCCCTGCTACCAGCACCCCAGTGCTCCTAGAGACTTTTGAACTCCTAACTGTCTAATACCATCACCGCAATGCTCCCAGAGACCCTTGCATCCCTGCCTGTCTGGTACCAGCACCCCAGTGCTCCTAGAGACCCTTGGACCCCTGCCTGTCCATGATACCAGCACCCCAGTGCTCCTAGAGACCCTTGGACTCCTGCCTGTCTGGTACCATCACCCCAGTGCTCCTAGAGACCCTTGGACTCCTGCCTGTTTGTGATACCAGCACACCGGTGCTCCTAGAGACCCTTGGACCCCTGCCTATCTGTGATACCAGCACCCCAGTGCTCCTAGAGACCCTTGGACTCCTGCCTGTCTGTGATACCAGCACCCCATTGCTCCCAGAGACCCTTGCGTGTCTGTGATACCAGCATCCCAGTGCTCCTAGAGACCCTTGGACTCCTGCCTGTCTGTGATACCAGCACCCCAGTGCTCCTATAGACCCTTGGACTCCTGCGTGTCTGTGATACCAGCACACCAGTGCTCCTATAGACTCTTGGACTCCTGCCTGTATGTGATACCAGCACCCCAGTGCTCCTAGAGACCCTTGGACCCCTGCCTGCCTGTGATACCAGCACCCCAGTGCTCCTAGAGACCCTTGCACTCCAGCCTGTAATACCAATACTCCAGTGCTCGTAGAGGCCCTTTCTCTCCAGCCTCTGATACCAGCACCCCAGTGCTTCCAGAGGCCCTTGCACCCCTTCCTGTCTGTGAAACCAGTACCCCAGTGCTCCCGGTGCTTTCAGCACACCATCACCTCCTGTAATTCCTGCACCCACTTTGTCTCGAGAGAATTCCTGTCAGCTGTATCCTGCCAAGGGGCACAACCTGGGATCCATCTACAGCAAAGCCCATCACCCCTTTATTGGGTGTACTGGTGAATACCTTAGCCCACATGTGCAGGCTACAATACCAACCTTCCTGCTTGCCCCGTAACACTCACATTCACCGCACCCCCCCCCCCATCCCCATAGATAGGACAAAAGTTTGGCAAGCACCAGTTAGGCCTATTATCCCTGATTAGAACCATCTTGCTGCTGGTCACTTTTACATTGCTGTATCCTCTGCAGTACCCTTTTTCTTGTAGTGAAGTCCCAGCCCCGAGTCTAGCCTCAGCCTGTGCAACTCGTCTCTTTGAAATTTGGGCCTAACCTTGCCGTTTAAAAATTGTCCTGCTGCTGCCAATTTTACCCAGCTGTGTCATCTTATTTCCTGTAGTGAAACACGTGCCTGCACTCATTCTATGTACTGTAGTACACTTCAGCTGATTTGCCCTCATTAACCCGTTCAATACCGGGCATTTTCACCCCCTTCCTGCCCAGGCCAGTTTTCAGCTTTCAGTGCTGTCACACTTTGAATGACGATTGTGCGGTCATGCAACACTGTACCCAAAATGACATTGAATTTTGTTTTTAATAACAAAGCTTTCTTTTGGTGGTATTTAATCACCACTGTTTATTTTTTATTTTTCCTAAACAAACAAGATGACACTGATGAGCACTTATGGTCAGCACTGATGAGGAAGCACTGTTAGGTGGCACTGATAGGCAGCCCTAATAGGTGGCACTAATGGGCACTGATAGGCAGCACTGATGGGCACTTATAGGCAGCACTGATTAGCACTCAAAGGGCTGCACTGATGATCGGGGCAGTTCTAGCAGCCAATCACCAGCTTGCAGCTCCCGCCCTGTGTCCAGACCTGCTGTGTCTCCAGCCCTCTGGATGGTCCAAGTAAGATAAGACAGGAGGAGGAACAACAAGGGGGCGATGGGGGGAGGGCAGTAATGGGGCGCTGCGAGGAGGGGAGCTGAGGACAGCAATGGGGTGCTGTGGGGGAAGCTGAGGACAGTAATAGGGCGCTGTGGTGGGCAGGGGGGAGCTAAGGACAGTAATGGGGTGCTGTGGGGGGCAGGGGTGAGCTGAGGACAATTATAGGTCGCTGTGGGGGAGCTGAGGACAGTAATAGGGTGCTGTCGGGGGCAGGGGAGAGCTGAGGACAATAATAGGTCGCTGTGGGGGAGCTGCGGACAGTAATAGGGTGCTGTGGGGGGCAGGGGGGAGCTGAGGACAGTAATGGGGTGCTGTGGGGGGCAGGGGAGAGCTGAGGACAATAATAGGGTGCTGTGAGGGGAGCTGAGGACAGTAATAGGGAGCTGTGGGGTGCAGGGGAGGAACTGAGGACAGTAATGGGCTGCTGTGGGGGGCAGGGGGAGCTGAGTACAGTAATGGGGTGCTGTGGGGGCGGGGACCTGAGGACAGTAATGGGGTGCTGTGGGGAGAGCTGAGAACAATAATAGGGTGCTGTGGGGGTGGGGGGAGCTGAGGACAGTAATAGGGCGCTGTGGGGGGGGGGCAGGGGGAGCTGAGGACAGTAATAAGGCACTGTGGGGGGCAGGGGGGCTGGGGACAGTAATGGGGTGCTGTGGGGGGCAGGGGGGAGCTGAGGACAGTAATGGGGTGCTGTTGGGGGGGCAGGTGGGAGCTGAGGACAGTAATGGGGTGCTGTGGGGGGGGCAGGGGGGAGCTGAGGACAGTAATGGGGTGCTGTGGGGGGGGCAGGGGGCCTGAGGACAGTAATGGGGTGCTGTTGGGGGGCAGGGGGGAGCTGAGGACAGTAATAGGGCACTGTGATGGTCGAGCTGCTGAGGACAGTAATGGGATGTTGGGGATGGAACTGAGGACAGCAATGGGGAGCTCTGAGGGAGGGCAGAGGACAGTAATGGGGCACTGTGAGGGAGGGCAGAGGACAGTAATGGGGCACTGTGAGGGAGGGCAGAGGACAGTAATGGGGCGCTGTGAGGGGGAACCTCAGGACATTAATGGGGTGGTGTGAGGGGGGGAGCTGAGGACAGTAATGGGGTGCTGGGGGGTGAGAGAACCTGGGGACAGTAATGTGGTGTTGTGAGGAAGGGCAGAGGACAGTAATGGGGCACTTTGGGGGAGGGAGGGAGCTGAAGACAGCAATGGGGAGCTGGGGGGGAACCTCAGGACAGTAATGCGGTGCTGTGAGGGGGGGAGCTGAGGACAGTAATGAGGTGCTGGGGGGGACCTTAGGACAGTAATGGGATGCTGTGAGGGGGGAGCTGAGGACAGTAATGGGGTGCTGTGGGGAGAGCTGAGAACAATAATAGGGTGCTGTGGGGGTGGGGGGAGCTGAGGACAGTAATGGGGTGCTGTGGGGGGGGCAGGGGGGAGCTGAGGACAGTAATGGGGTGCTGTGGGGGGGCTGAGGACAGTAATGAGGTGCTGGGGGGGACCTTAGGACAGTAATGGGATGCTGTGAGGGGGGGAGCTGAGGACAGTAATGGGGTGCTGTGGGGAGAGCTGAGAACAATAATAGGGTGCTGTGGGGGTGGGGGGAGCTGAGGACAGTAATAGGGCGCTGTGGGGGGGGGGGCAGGGGGAGCTGAGGACAGTAATAAGGCACTGTGGGGGGCAGGGGGGCTGGGGACAGTAATGGGGTGCTGTGGGGGGCAGGGGGGAGCTGAGGACAGTAATGGGGTGCTGTTGGGGGGGCAGGTGGGAGCTGAGGACAGTAATGGGGTGCTGTGGGGGGGGCAGGGGGGAGCTGAGGACAGTAATGGGGTGCTGTGGGGGGGGGGGGCAGGGGGCCTGAGGACAGTAATGGGGTGCTGTTGGGGGGCAGGGGGGAGCTGAGGACAGTAATAGGGCACTGTGATGGTCGAGCTGCTGAGGACAGTAATGGGATGTTGGGGATGGAACTGAGGACAGCAATGGGGAGCTTTGAGGGAGGGCAGAGGACAGTAATGGGGCACTGTGAGGGAGGGCAGAGGACAGTAATGGGGCGCTGTGAGGGGAACCTCAGGACATTAATGGGGTGGTGTGAGGGGGAGCTGAGGACAGTAATGGGGTGCTGGGGGGTGAGAGAACCTGGGGACAGTAATGTGGTGTTGTGAGGAAGGGCAGAGGACAGTAATGGGGCACTTTGGGGGAGGGAGGGAGCTGAAGACAGCAATGGGGAGCTGGGGGGGAACCTCAGGACAGTAATGCGGTGCTGTGAGGGGGGGAGCTGAGGACAGTAATGAGGTGCTGGGGGGGGGGACCTTAGGACAGTAATGGGGTGCTGTGAGGGGGGGAGCTGAGGACAGTAATGAGGTGCTGGGGGGACCTTAGGACAGTAATGGGATGCTGTGAGGGGGGGAGCTGAGGACAGTAATGAGGTGCTGGGGGGGGGGACCTTAGGACAGTAATGGGATGCTGTGAGGGGGGGAGCTGAGGACAGTAATGAGGTGCTGGGGGGGACCCTCAGGACAGTAATGGGGTGCTGTGAGGGGGGAGCTGAGGACAGTAATGAGGTGCTGGGGGGGGGGGGACCTTAGGACAGTAATGGGGTGCTGTGAGGGGGGAGCTGAGGACAGTAATGAGGTGCTAGGGGGGACCCTCAGGACAGTAATGGGGTGCTGTGAGGGGGGAGCTGAGGACAGTAATGAGGTGCTAGGGGGGACCCTCAGGACAGTAATGGGGTGCTGTGAGGGGGGGCTGAGGACAGTAATGAGGTGCTGGGGGGGACCTTAGGACAGTAATGGGGTGCTGTGAGGGGGGAGCTGAGGACAGTAATGAGGTGCTGGGGGGGACCCTCAGGACAGTAATGGGATGCTGTGAGGGGGGCTGAGGACAGTAATGAGGTGCTGGGGGGGGGGGGGACCTTAGGACAGTAATGGGGTGCTGTGAGGGGGGAGCTGGAGGACAGTAATGGAGGTGCTAGGGGGGACCCTCAGGACAGTAATGGGGTGCTGTGAGGGGGGAGCTGAGGACAGTAATGAGGTGCTAGGGGGGACCCTCAGGACAGTAATGGGGTGCTGTGAGGGGGGGAGCTGAGGACAGTAATGAGGTGCTGGGGGGGGGGGAGGACCTCAGGACAGTAATGGGGTGCTGTGAGGGGGGGCTGAGGACAGTAATGAGGTGCTGGGGGGACCCTCAGGACAGTAATGGGGTGCTGTGAGGGGGGGAGCTGAGGACAGTAATGAGGTGCTGGGGGGACCCTCAGGGACAGTAATGGGGTGCTGTGAGGGGGGGAGCTGAGGACAGTAATGAGGTGCTGGGGGGACCCTCAGGACAGTAATGGGATGCTGTGAGGGGGGCTGAGGACAGTAATGAGGTGCTGGGGGGGGGGGGACCTTAGGACAGTAATGGGGTGCTGTGAGGGGGGGAGCTGAGGACAGTAATGAGGTGCTAGGGGGGACCCTCAGGACAGTAATGGGGTGCTGTGAGGGGGGGAGCTGAGGACAGTAATGAGGTGCTAGGGGGGACCCTCAGGACAGTAATGGGGTGCTGTGAGGGGGGGAGCTGAGGACAGTAATGAGGTGCTAGGGGGACCCTCAGGACAGTAATGGGGTTGCGTGAGGGGGGGCTGAGGACAGTAATGAGGTGCTGGGGGGACCCTCAGGACAGTAATGGGGTGCTGTGAGGGGGGGAGCTGAGGACAGTAATGAGGTGCTAGGGGGGACCCTCAGGACAGTAATGGGGTGCTGTGAGGGGGGGAGCTGAGGACAGTAATGAGGTGCTAGGGGGACCCTCAGGACAGTAATGGGGTGCTGTGAGGGGGGCTGAGGACAGTAATGAGGTGCTGGGGGGACCCTCAGGACAGTAATGGGGTGCTGTGAGGGGGGGAGCTGAGGACAGTAATGAGGTGCTGGGGGGGAGGACCTCAGGACAGTAATGGGGTGCTGTGAGGGGGGGCTGAGGACAGTAATGAGGTGCTGGGGGGGACCCTCAGGACAGTAATGGGGTGCTGTGAGGGGGGGAGCTGAGGACAGTAATGAGGTGCTGGGGGGGACCCTCAGGACAGTAATGGGGTGCTGTGAGGGGGGGAGCTGAGGACAGTAATGAGGTGCTAGGGGGGACCCTCAGGACAGTAATGGGGTGCTGTGAGGGGGGGCTGAGGACAGTAATGAGGTGCTGGGGGGGGGGACCTCAGGACAGTAATGGGGTGCTGTGAGGGGGGGCTGAGGACAGTAATGAGGTGCTGGGGGGGGGGGACCTTAGGACAGTAATGGGGTGCTGTGAGGGGGGGAGCTGAGGACAGTAATGAGGTGCTGGGGGGGGGGGACCTTAGGACAGTAATGGGGTGCTAGGGGGACCCTCAGGACAGTAATGGGGTGCTGTGAGGGGGGGCTGAGGACAGTAATGAGGTGCTGGGGGGGGGGGGGACCTCAGGACAGTAATGGGGTGCTGTGAGGGGGGGGCTGAGGACAGTAATGAGGTGCTGGGGGGGGGGGGACCTTAGGACAGTAATGGGGTGCTGTGAGGGGGGGAGCTGAGGACAGTAATGAGGTGCTGGGGGGGGACCTTAGGACACTAATGGGATGCTGTGAGGGGGGAGCTGAGGACAGTAATGAGGTGCTGTGAGGGGGGGAGCTGAGGACAGTAATGAGGTGCTAGGGGGGACCCTCAGGACAGTAATGGGGTGCTGTGAGGGGGGGCTGAGGACAGTAATGAGGTGCTGGGGGGGACCTTAGGACAGTAATGGGGTGCTGTGAGGGGGGGAGCTGAGGACAGTAATGAGGTGCTGGGGGGACCTTAGGACAGTAATGGGATGCTGTGAGGGGGGGAGCTGAGGACAGTAATGAGGTGCTAGGGGGGACCCTCAGGACAGTAATGGGGTGCTGTGAGGGGGGGAGCTGAGGACAGTAATGAGGTGCTGGGGGGGGGACCTCAGGACAGTAATGGGGCACTGGGGGGACTGAGGACATTCATAAGGGCACTGAGGAGTAAGGATGGGCTCAGGCATATTCGCAGCTCCACATGCCCGCGCCCGCCAGGAAGCTGACACCGCACTGCGCTAATCACAGGCAGTGAGATATTTCCCGATCCTCGGCTGCACAATGATGTATAAATATGAGATAGGGACCTTAGACATAAAGCACTGCGTACATTTCTGATGTGATATAATTACCTGTAATAAAAATTAATAAAGCATATGATAACTGCAGTGTATGAAGTTAAAACAAGAGCAGTACTATAGAGTGACCATTAGATGGCACCCTTGTCATGTCAGTGTGAAACCTTTAGGCTCATCTCATGGTCAGCACAGGTAAGTTACACCTGAGGGGGGGGGGGGGGGGGGATTCATGATAATAAGGATCATGATCTCCTTCCTCACAGGTCTTGCCTAGCTGTGATTGGCCACGTAACAGCCTAGAATAAATATTACTGTTACCCACCTCTCCTCCTCGGGGCCCTCGCTTCTGTTTCCATCCATCGCTGCCCGTTAATAAATATCTGACTTGCTGTCTGTAAGTGGTTTATGGAGAGGATTCTTGCTCTGTGAATGCCATAAACACCCTTTAAAGGTGTCTGGCTGCCATAATGTGACTTTCTACTGTATAAGTCGGGAGCTAAAGGAACAAGAAGTCCCGGCATAGATTGTAAGCTCTAACGGGCAGGGCCAGCTGATCCCTCTTGTATCGAATTGTATTGTAGCTGTACTGTTTCCATACTTTTTGTAAAGCTGTTGGCCCTATATAAATCCTGTATTATAAAATAATAATAATGTCTTTTAGGTCCCACCATGTCTTTCAGGTATCTGTGGTCACCTGTATATATAAATATTTGAAGATTGACCACCAGGGGGAGCTGTGCATCTGACTATTTACAGCTGCTGAGATCAGTCCGGGCCTTTGCTACCCTGTTTCCCGAAAATAAGACCTAGCTTGGTTGTCGGTGATGGCTGCAATATAAGCCCTACTCCCCAAATAAGCCCTTCCCTGTTTCCCTGAAAATAAGCCCTACCCTGAAAAGAAGACCTACGAGGACTTCAACTAGGGCTTATTTGGGGGGTAAGGCTTATATTGCAGCCATCACAGACAACCTTGCTAGGTCTTATTTTCGGGGAAACAGGGTATCAACACAACTACTATGTATACTTGGGGGGGGGGGGGGGGCATTTCTGTGCTTCACGTGCTGATACGTTGGATGAAGGTATCGGGGTTATAGTTCAGGTGATAACCTAGTTTCCTAAAATCTCATTTAGGTTTTAATATTCTAATGTTTTCCACAGTCATTTTAACTTTTTAAAGTATTCACCTTTTATTAAAATATTCCCTGGTGATATGGTGCTTATAAACATTGTTTTGACTGGAGATAAAGAGATACAAAGTAACATTGTTTATAAACATTGATCAGACAGGAGATAGAGAGATACAAAGTAACATTGTTTATAAACTTTGAGTATAGCAAAAAGGGATAGGGGGTCGACAGGATCTGGTAAGCGCCCCTGGTAACTGAGATGGTGGGTGTCACTGAAGGAGCTTCTACAGATTTTGGTGTTGGAATCCCTAATGAATAATATTTTTTATTAGAGATTGCTGCTTTTTCACTTGGACTTTTTACGTTTTACTTTTTATTTATAATTTATCACAATATTTGTACTGTTGTTTGATCAATGTTTATTGAGGTTTGTTCCCTTTATTTTTAACCAGCGTTGCGTTTTTTGAAAGGATTTGGATAATGGATTTTGGACTGTGGTTATATTACATGGTTTAGTCGCTGCTGTCACTCACATACACTTAAAGCAATGCAGCCTCTCCAGTGCCCAGCAATGCAGCCAGCTTCCCTAGTGCCCAGCAATGCAGCCTCACCAGTCACCAGCAATACAGCCTCTCTAGTTCCCAGCAATACAGCCAGCCTCTCCAGTGCCCAGCAATGCAGCCTCTCCAGTGCCCAGCAATGCAGCTTCTCCAGTGCCTAGCAATTCAGCCTCTCCAGTGCCTAGCAATTCAGCCTCTCCAGTGCCTAGCAATTCAGCCTCTCCAGTGCCTAGCACTTCAGCCTCTCCAGTGCCCAGCAATGCAGCCTCACCAGTCACCAGCAATACAGCCTCTCTAGTTCCCAGCAATGCAGCCAGCCTCTCCAGTGCCCAGCAATGCAGCCTCTCCAGTGCCCAGCAATGCAGCCTCTCCAGTGTCCAGCAATGCAGCTTCTCCAGTGCCCAGCAATTCAGCCTCTCCAGTGCCTAGCAATTCAGCCTCTCCAGTGCCCAGCAATGCAGCCTCTCTAATGCCCAGCAATGCAGCCTCTCTAATGCCCAGCAATGCAGCTTCTTCAGTGCCCAGCAATGCAGCATCTCCAGTGCCCATCAATGCAGCCAGCCTCTCCAATGCCCAGCAATGCAGCCTGCCTCTCCAGTGGCCAACAATGCAGCCTCACCAGTGGCCAGCAATGTAGCCTATCCAGTGGCCAGCAATGCAACCTCTCCAGTGCCCAGCAATTCAGCCTCTCCAGTGCCCAGCAATTCAGCCTCTCCAGTGCCCAGCAATGCAGCCTCACCAGTGCCCAGCAATGCAGCCAGCCCCTTTAGTGCCCAGCAATGCAGCCAGCCTCTCCAGTGCCCATCTATGCAGCCAGCCTCACCAGTGCCTAGCAATGCAAACAGCCTCACCAGTGCCAAGCAATGCAGCCAGCCTATCCAGTGCACAGCAATTCAGCCAGCCTCTCCAGTGCACAGCAATGCAGCCTGCTTAGTGCCCAGCAATGCAGCATCTCCAGTGCCCAGCAATGCAGCATCTCCAGTGCCCAGCAATGCAGCATCTCAAGTGCCCAGCAATGTAGCCAGCCTCTCCAGTGTCCAGAAATGCAGCCTCTCCGGTGCCCAGCAATGCAGCCTCTACAGTGTCCAGCAATGAAGCCTCTCCCATGCCCAGCAATGCAGCCTCTTCAGTGCCCAGCAATGCAGCCAGCCTCCCTAGTGCCCATCAATGTAGCCTCACCAGTCACCAGCAATACAGCCTCTCCAGTGCCCAGCAATGCAGCCTCTCCAGTGCCCAGCAATGCAGCCTCTCCAGTGCCCAGCAATGCAGCCTCTCCAGTGCCCAGCAATGCAGCCTCTCCAGTGCCTAGCAATTCAGCCTCTTCAGTGCCTAACAATTCAGCCTCTCCAGTGCCAAGCAATGCCCAGCAATGCAGCCTCTCTAATGCCCAGCAATGCAGCCTCTTCAGTGCCCAGCAATGCAGCATCTCCAGTGCCCATCAATGCAGCCAGCCTCCCTAGTGCCCATCAATGTAGCCTCACCACTCACCAGCAATACAGCCTCTCCAGTGCCCAGCAATACAGCCAGCCTCTCCAGTGCCCAGCAATGCAGCCTCTCCAGTGCCCAACAATGCAGCCTCTCCAGTGCCCAGCAATGCAGCCTCTCCAGTGCCCAGCAATGCAGCCTCTCCAGTGCCCAGCAATGCAGCCTCTCCAGTGCCCAGCAATGCAGCCTCTCCAGTGCCTAGCAATTCAGCCTCTTCAGTGCCTAACAATTCAGCCTCTCCAGTGCCCAGCAATGCAGCCTCTCTAATGCCCAGCAATGCAGCCTCTCTAATGCCCAGCAATGCAGCCTCTCTAATGCCCAGCAATGCAGCCTCTCCAGTGCCCAGCAATGCAGCCTCACCAGTGCCCAGCAATACAGCCAGCCCCTTCAGTGCCCAGAAATGCAGCCAGCCTCTCCAGTGCCCATCTATGCAGCCAGCCTCACCAGTGCCTAGCAATGCAAACAGCCTCACCAGTGCCAAGCAATGCAGCCAGCCTCTCCAGTGCACAGCAATTCAGCCAGCCTCTCCAGTGCACAGCAATGCAGCCTCCTTAGTGCCCAGCAATGCAGCATCTCCTGTGCCCAGCAATGCAGCATCTCCAGTGCCCAGCAATGCAGCATCTCCAGTGCCCAGCAATGCAGCATCTCCAGTGCCCAGCAATGTAGCCAGCCTCTCCAGTGTCCAGAAATGCAGCCTCTCCGGTGCCCAGCAATGCAGCCTCTACAGTGCCCAGCAATGAAGCCTCTCCCATGCCCAGCAGTGCAGCCTCTTCAGTGCCCAGCAATGCAGCCAGCCTCCCTAGTGCCCATCAATGTAGCCTCACCAGTCCACATCAACGCAGCCTCTCCTGTGCCCAGCAATGCAGACAGGCTCTCCAGTGCCCAGCAATGCAGCCAGCCTCTCCAGTGCCCAGCAATGCAACTAGCCTCTCCAGTGCCCAGCAATGCAGCCTCTCCAGTGCCCAGCAATGCAGCTAGCCTCTCCAGTGCCCAGCAATACAGCCTCTCCAGTGCCCAGCAATGCAGCCAGCCTCTCCAGTGCCCAGCAATGCAGCCAGCTTCTCCAGTGCCCAGCAATGCAGCCAGCCTCTCCATTGTTCAGAAATGCAGCCTCTCCAGTGCCCAGCAAAGCAGCCTCTTCTACTCACCGGCGATCAGAAGCACGGATGGTGCAGGAGGATGGTCGGAGCTCCTGTTATCATCCGCTGTGGCTCACATCCAGAACCCCCCTCCCCCACGGGCCAGGTAAATGGCCTTGGCGGGCCGTAGTTTGAGGACCCCTGATTTAAAGGTACCACTGATACTAGTGCGGTTTTTGAATTATCTTAACATATAAACATTGATCAGACAGGAGATGGAGAGTTACAAAGTAACATTGTTTATAAGCATTGATCAGACAGGAGATAGAGAGAGACAAAGTAACATTGTCCATAAACATTGATTAGGCGGGAGATGGAGAGATACAAAGTAACATTGTTTATAAACATTGATCAGACGGGAGATAGAGAGATACAAAGTAACATTGTTTATAAGCATTGATCAGACAGGAGATAGAGAGAGACAAAGTAACATTGTCCATAAACATTGATTAGGCGGGAGATGGAGAGATACAAAGTAACATTGTTTATAAACATTGATCAGACGGGAGATAGAGAGATACAAAGTAACATTGTTTATAAACATTGATCAGACAGGAGATAGAGAGATACAAAGTAACATTGTTTATAAACATTGATCAGACAGGAGATAGAGAGATACAAAGTAACTCAGACGGGAGATAGAGAGATGCTAGGTTACATTGTTTATAAACATTGATCAGACGGGAGAGAGAGAGAGGGAGTAAGAGATACAAAGTATCATTGTTTATAAACATTGATCAGACAGGAGATAGAGAGATACAAAGTAACATTGTTTATAAACATTGATCAGACAGGAGATAGATACAAAGTAACATTGTTTATAAACATTGATCAGACAGGAAATAGAGAGATACAAAGTAACATTGTTTATAAACATTGATCAGGCAGGAGATAGAGAGATACAAAGTACCATTGTTTATAAACATTGATCAGACAGGAGAGAGAGAGGGAGAGAGAGATACAAAGTAACATTGTTTATAAACATTGATCAGATAGGAAATAGAGAAATACAAAGTAACATTGTTTATAAATATTGATCAGGCAGTAGATAGAGAGATACAAATTAGCATTGTTTATAAAAATTGATCAGACAGGAGATAGAGAGATACAAAGTAACATTGTTTATAAACATTGATCAGACAGGAGATAGAGGGATACAAAGTAACATTGTTTATAAACATTGATCAGACAGGAGATAGATACAATATTGAAACAGAGAATTGATTTGAATTGTCAAGAACTTTGCAATGCTTTGTTATGAATCAAAATTTGAGTGTCATTTTAAATGGCATAAATGAAAGAATAAAATGTGTAGTGTTTGATTGACAGAAGCAAGAATGATTTTATTATTATTATTATTATTATTATTATTATTATTATTATTAATATTATTAAGGATAATTATTTTTAATTTTATAATTATTATTATTTATAATAATAATAATAATAATAATAAAATAATAATTATTATTTTACTAACGTTGATCAAAGTAGAAAACATTTTTTTTACATTTAGTTTTGTTACTTTTTTTTGTCTGTGGATTGGATAAACAAATCATTATATATCAATAAAAGAAAGGCTTGTCTTAAAATGATACATGTATTACTTTGTTATCTTATGTAGCTATTGATGAATATACGGCCCATAACAGAAGAGTAAAGTTTGATTTGGCCTGTAGGGGGCGCACAGGGGCAGGAGCTGAACCGGTTCAATCCTTCCTCTAGCCCCCTTTTGGCTGTTTTCTGTTGACCGCTCTCACCCCTGGGCATCCTGGGAATTGGAGGGGCTCTAGTCGCGGGATGTTCAGGTTACAGGATTCAGCCGCTGCGTCTCTTCTTTGATGTGAGCGCCGCCGCCTCTGGGACTTGTACATCACTCATGGAGGCGACACAAACGCCTCGGGTATCGGGGCCCGTGACATCGTCTACGTTGTCACCCTTCCGGGCCAATCACGTCTGCGAGATGAGCGTCTGATAATAGAAAGGAGGAGACCGCGCATTTTATGTGAATGTTTAAAAAAAAATCGAAAGTCATTTTTTTTTCAAAAACATTTTTATTACAAAAAAAAATAATAAAAAACCAGCCTGGGTACCATGACATTAGGTTCGGCGCTGCGCCATGCGTTGGCGCTCAAATAGAATTAGGCCGGTGTTTTGGTTGTCCGCAGCGTCGGCTGTCAGTGCCGGGTTACCCGACGCCCGGAGAAATTAGGATTGGCAGCTTACAAGACGGATTCCCCTGCGAGGCCCGAGGGCCGATTGAAGCTTGCAGAGGGCGATGAGGGCCGGCGGAGGGCCGAGGCGTCATTTCAAGGCTAATTGTTCAGATTTGGTTGTGAAGGAGACGCGGTGCGGATTATTCAGACCGGAGCGGAAATGAGAACCAGATGAGGACGAGTGGGGGGGGGGGGGGGGGGTGACTTGCACTGATGGGGTGGTGCACAAGAAATAAAGGATATCAGCAAATTCTGGGGCTGGGGTGACTCCGATGGGCCAACACACAGTCTTTATGATTGAGGTTTATTTTGTTACTATTTTATATTTTTATAATCACCCTTTGTGAGCAATAAATCTTCTGGATTATCAAAACCCAGATTTGCGGAAATTGGACTAATCCGGCGCTGTAAACTGTCCAACGCACTGCACTGGGGGACACTATTCCTCCCACTGACACCAATGATGGGTCACTATTCCTCCCACTGACACCAATGATGGGTCACTATTCCTCCCACTGACACCAATGATGGGTCACTATTCCTCCCACTGACACCAATGATGGGGCACTATTCCTCCCACTGACACCAATGATGGGTCACTATTCCTCCCACTGACACCAATGATGGGTCACTATTCCTCCCACTGACACCAATGATGGGTCACTATTCCTCCCACTGACACCAATGATGGGGCACTATTCCTCCCACTGACACCAATGATGGGTCACTATTCCTCCACTGACACCAATGATGGGTCACTATTCCTCCCACTGACACCAATGATGGGTCACTATTCCTCCACTGACACCAATGATGGGGCACTATTCCTCCCACTGACACCAATGATGGGTCACTATTCCTCCCACTGACACCAATGATGGGGCACTATTCCTCCAACTGACACCAATGATGGGGCACTATTCCTCCCACTGATATCAATGATGGGGCACTATTCCTTCCACTGATATCAATGATGGGTCACTATTCCTCCCACTGACACCAATGATGGGTCACTATTCCTCCCACTGACACCAATGATGGGTCACTATTCCTCCAACTGACACCAATGATGGGGCACTATTCCTCCCACTGATATCAATGATGGGGCACTATTCCTTACACTGATATCAATGATGGGGCACTATTCCTCCCACTGACACCAATGATGGGACACTATTCCTCCCACTGATACCAATGATGGGGCACTATTCCTCCCACTGACACCAATGATGGGGCACTATTCCTCCCACTGACACCAATGACGGGGCTCTATTCCTCCCACTGATACCAATGATGGGGCACTATTCCTCCTACTGATACCAATGATGGGGCACTATTCCTCCCACTGATACCAATGATGGGGCACTATTCCTCCCACTGATACCAATGATGGGGCATTATTCTTCCCACTAACACCAATGATGGGGCACTATTCCTTCCACTGACACCAACGATGGGGCATTATTCTTCCCACTGACACCAATGATGGGGCACTATTCCTTCCACTGATACCAATGATGGGACACTATCCCTCCCACTGACACCAATGATGGGACACTATTCCTCCCACTTACACCAATGATTGGGGCACTATTCCTCCCACTGACACCAACGATGGGGCATTATTCTTCCCACTGACACCAATGATGGGGCACTATTCCTTCCACTAGCACCAACAATGGGGCATTATTCTTCCCACTGACATCAATGATGGGGCACTATTCTTCCCACTGACACCAATGATGGGGCACTATTCCTCCCACTGACACCAATGATTGGGGCACTATTCCTCCCACTGACACCAATGATTGGGGCACTATTCCTCCCACTGACACCAATGATTGGGGCACTATACCTCCCACTGTTAGCAATGATGGGACACTATTCCTCCCACTGATACCAATGATGAGGCACTATTTCTTCTACTGACACCAATGATGGGGCACTATTCCTCCGACTGATACCAATGATGGGGCACTATTCCTCCCACTGACACCAATGAGAGGACACTATTCCTCCCACTGACACCAATGATTGGGGCACTATTCTTCCCACTGACACCAATGATGGGGCACTATTCCTCCCACTGACATCAATGATGAGGCACTATTCCTCCCACTGACACCAATGATGGGGCACTATTCTTCCCACTGACACCAATGATGGGGCACTATTCCTCGCACTGACATCAATAATGGGACACTATTCCTTCCACTGACACCAATGATGGGGCACTATTCCTTCCACAGGCAGGAGAGATGGGGCACAATTCCTTGCACTGACAGCAATGACAGGACACTATTCCTCCTCTTACTGACCATGCGTATGTAAGCAATTATGTATTTATTTTTTTTAAACTAATATAAAATTATATAACTAAGTAATTTAAGCCAAGCCGGAAACATTGTCTTCTCCTACACTGATGCTGGAACATTTTTTACTGGCCACAGTCCAGCGCACCTAAGGTCTGAAGGACACCAATTTGGCCCCTTGTATAAAAAGTCTGTAGACCCCTGTAGACCCCTGATCTAGCACTTAGCAAAGTTCTTGAATCTTCTCCAATAAGAAAAGGGGCTTCCTCTATCTTTATTTCAGTGTCTGCTCCATCACACAGATCAAGAGAACCTTCCTATCCACTCCCTAAGTTCAAGCCATTTGGGGCACTATTCTTCCCACTGACACCAATGATGGGGCACTATTCCTTCCATTGATACCAATGATGGGACACTATCCCTCCCACTGACACCAATGATGGGACAACATTCCTCCCACTGACACCAATGATTGGGGCACTATTCCTCCCACTGACACCAACGATGGGGCACTATTCTTCCCACTGACACCAATGATGGGGCACTATTCCTCCCACTGACACCAATGATGGGGCACTATTCCTCCCACTGACATCAATTATGGGACACTATTCCGCCCACTGACACCAATGATTGGGGCACTATTCCTCCCACTGACATCAATGATGGGACACTATTCCTCCCACTGACATCAATGATGGGACACTATTCCTCCCACTGACATCAATGATGGGGCACTATTCCTCCCACTGACATCAATGATGGGACACTATTCCTCCCACTGACATCAATGATGGGACACTATTCCGCCCACTGACATCAATGATGGGACACTATTCCGCCCACTGACATCAATGATGGGACACTATTCCTCTCACTATTACCAATGATGGGACACTATTAGTGAGGCACTATTCCTTCTACTGACACCAATGATTGGGCACTATGTCTCCCACTGACACCAATGATGGGACACTATTCCTCCACTGACACCAATGATGGGACACTATTCCTCCCACTGACACCAATGATGGGGCACTATTCCCCCCACTGACACCAATGAGAGGGCACTATTCTTCCCACTGACACCAATGATGGGGCACTATTCTTCCCACTGACACCAATGATGGGGCACTATTCTTCCCACTGACACTAATGATGGGGCACTATTCCTCCCACTGACATCAATAATGGGACACTATTCCTCTCACTGACACCAATGATGGGGCACTATTCCTTCCACAGGCAGGAGAGATGGGGCACAATTCCTTGCACTGACAGCAATGACAGGACACTATTCCTCCTCTTACTGACCATGCGTATGTAAGCAATTATGTATTTAATTTTTTTAAACTAATATAAAATTATATAACTAAGTAATTTATGCCAAGCCGGAAACATTGTCTTCTCCTACACTGATGCTGGAACATTTTTTACTGGCCACAGTCCAGCGCACCTAAGGTCTGAAGGACACCAAATTGGCCCCTTGTATAAAAAGTCTGTAGACCCCTGTAGATCACAGTAGACCCCTGTAGACCTCAGTAGACCCCATAGACCTCAGTAGGCCCCTGTAGACCTCAGTAGACCCCTGTAGACCCCTGATCTAGCACTTAGCAAAGTTCTTGAATCTTCTCCAATAAGAAAAGGGGCTTCCTCTATCTTTATTTCAGTGTCTGCTCCATCACACAGATCAAGAGAACCTTCCTATCCACTCCCTAAGTTCAAGCCATTTGGGTCCCCCCCCCCCTCCTCCTCTGCTGTGTGCCTCCTGGGCGGCTGTGGGGTCACAGGTCATGTCTACACATGGGATGGCGGTGAGGATTGTGTCACCACTTGAAGGGATGAAAGGCTGTGCCGGGAGGACCTTTTGGGAAGCATTCATTTGGCATGTAGCGCCAAGGCACTTCCACATTTTACTGTACAAGACAGATCAAAAAATTCTGAAATCAACGTGCGACGCTGCACCCAAACAAAATTGACGTCCTTTTTTTTTTTCCTCCACAAAGAGACCTTTCTTTTGAAATGTTTTGAAATTTTGAAAAAAACGCAATATTTTTGACTTTTTGCGATAATAAATATCCCCCAAAAATATATAAAAAAAACAATTTTTTCCTCAGTTTAGACCGATATGTATTCATTATATATTTGGTAAAAAAAATCGCAATAAGCATATATTGGTTGGTTTGCGCAAAAGTTATAGCGTCTACAAAATAGGGGATAGTTTTATGGCATTTTTATTATAATTTTTTTTTTTTACTAGTAATGGCGGCGATCTGCAATTTTTATCGGGACTGCGACATTATGGCGGACACATCGGACAATTTTGACACATTTTTGGGACCATTGGCATTTATACAGCGATCAGTGCTATAAAAATGTATTGATTTCTGTAAAAATGTCACTGGCAAGAAAGGGGTTAACACTAGGGGGCGATCAAGGGGTTAATGTGTTCCCTAGTGTGTGTTCTAACTCAAGGGGGGAGGGTACTATGTAGGGGAGATGACAGATCGCTGTTCATACTCTGTATGAACAGTGATCTGTCTCTTCTCCCCTCAGAGAACCGAAATCTGTGTGTTTACACACACAGATCCCGGTTCTCCGTGTGTCAGCAGCGATCGCGGGAGCCCGGCGGCGATCGTGACAACCGGGCACGCGCATCGGCTGTGAGGGTGGGCAGCGGGCGCCACGGGGCGAAGTGACGTAACATAATGGCGTTTCGCCCAACCGTGCCATTCTGCTGCAGTGCAACTGCGGCGGCTGGTCGGCAAGTGGTTAATGTAGTCCAGCCTAGAAGGTTACGGTGAGGAGGGACAAGTGGAACGGCTGTAGATCAGAAGGTCCTCCCATGTCTCCTTCCACCACAAATCCCCAAAATAAGAGAATTATTCCTCATTTCCCCATTTCGGGACAGTGGAAGGAACCATGTATGGGGAGGGGGGGGGTTAGCATGTGTGGCTATCAAGTTACTTCCTCAGGGGGTTCTTTCTTTCTTCGGGAGAGCCCCTCACAGTACCAGGACAAGGTCATCTATTGCCAAGGGCAAAGATGTCAAGCGGCGCCACCCCCAAAATGTATGAGCATCCTGTCTCAGCAAGAAACCTCGTCCTCCCCCAAAAACATTTCAGCACTAATCTTCACACTTACCCCCCCCCCCCCTCGCAGCCAAAATTCTCCCCCCAAAATAATTCTCCCCTCTTTTAGTAGAAATCCTTCCTCCCAGCTCAAATCCTGTCCCTTCCCAACTCCCCCCTCCTAGCACAATTCCTCTACCCCTCAAATTCCCCCTCAGAGTATAAATCCCCCTCTCCCAGCCCAAATCCCCCTCTTCCAGCCCAAATC